>JAUTDX010004057.1:0-44656 GCA_030844895.1 Ambrosia x helenae
AAATTGAACATAAAGTACCTCATCCCCTTAAATCATGATTAAAGACATCAAAAATTACAAGCACAGATTAACCTTATTAAACATATCAATCCGCAAACCTAATAGGTCAGGACACGACCCTTCAACATAACGTAATCACGAGTTCGGGTTGAAATTGACGTATACATATTGTATATACATACTAATTTACTAACATGTCGGTCCAATAGGATGCAAGAGATGGCACACTGATAATTTTAAGTGTGAACTGAGGGCGAAATGGTAATTTCGCCATAACCTACTAGTTTAAACTAAACAAGAAACCCACAAATTTCATGTAAACTATATATCATATTTTCGCATCATATCAAAAGTTGTATCATAAATAACTTGAAACCTAAAATATCCCCTTAATAAACAACTAAAATAACATAAGAACAAAGTTTTAATCTTCTAACATATACATTTGACCTTTCTTTTTTATCCTTATTATAGTTATAATAAAATATTTAAGGATAAGGGTAAAAGTTAAATAAACAAATTAAAAAAAGTAAAATAAAATGGTGTTACATGGATTATTGGATTTGATAGGTAAAATAGACAATTAAATAATATCCACATGTAATAACCCAATAGGCTACGTATGTATGACCCAAACAAACCCCTAGAATACAAGCATCAATAATTCATCATTCTCCATCCACTCTGTATTCTGGCTGTCATTCAACACTCTTCTTCTCCTTCTTCATCATCTTAATCATCATCAATCATCATCTTCCCTTATTCCAATCCTCATTTCCCCTTAAAACCCATCTCCATTTCACCTCAAACCATTCAATTCCAGTGTCACACCCCAATCCCCTCCATTTTTTATAAAAAAAAACATGTCTAATATCATCATCCCCTGTTTTTCCTCTGTTTCCTCTGTTTTTCCATTTTATTCCAAATCTCTTCCTCTAAAGAACCCATTACAATATATGAATTACTAAGATCAAACGGGTTACCAATGGGATTATTACCCAAAGGTATAACCAATTACACAATTGATGGTAATGGACCGATTTGAGGTGCATTTGGATCAAGCGTGTAATGCAAAGTTTGAAGATGAATTGCATTATGATCTTAATGTTTCTGGGAATTTGACATATGGGCAGATCGGTGGGTTGTCTGGGATCTCTGCACAAGATTTGTTTTTGTGGTTTCCTGTTAAGGAAATTCGGGTCGATATACCGAGCTCTGGATTGATTTATTTTGATGTAGGTGTTGTTTCTAAGCAGTTTTCTTTGTCTTCTTTGAAACACCAAGAGAATGTTTGGCTTCTGCGAATCGGGTTGTTGTTGTTCCAATCTGTGGTTAAGGTAATTTTATCAACTTTGACTTTTTTTGGTTTGGTCAATTTGGTTTGGTTTGACTATTTGATTTTGTGTTTTTTGTTGTTAGATTTGGTTAATGTTGAGTGGATAATGATTATGAGTATTGTTAGGTTTGAATTTTTTAGCTTGTAGTTTGTTGTTTTATGGATTGGTTCTCTATTTGTTGTTGATTTGACTTTATGGTTTGACTTTTTCTTTTGTGTGATACATTTGGTTAATCTGTAGTGAAATTGTAATTGGATTGGGAGTTTTGTTGGTTTTTGAATTTGGGTTTGGTTTTGTTAGCTTTTGGGTTGCAAAATTTGTTATTTTTTTGTTAGTCTGGTTATCTGATTTTGACTTTTTTTTTTGTCACTGAGTTCAATAGATTGAGTATTAAGTTGTGATTGGATTAAGAGTTTTGTTAGTTTTGAATCTGGGTTGGATTTCTTAGCTTGTAGCTTCTTGTTCATGGCTTTTGGGTTTTTAGTTTGACTCTTATGGTGAAATCTTTATGTTATTGAACAAAAAAAAATGAAATTGAGTGATGAATTAGAAGGTATATTTGGTATTTTCTTGATTCGACTTGTCATTATCGATAAAGTTTTAATCTTTTGGTTCTTGTGTGAAATGCAGAATCTATCAGAAAGTTTGGAACCCGAAAAAATGATGATCAAGAACATTTGGCTACATTTTTATAAATTTGAAGTTAACGATGATTGGAAGCTGCACAATTTCTCAATCAAATTATGGGTATTCCTTTCATGCATCTACGCTTGTTCTTTAGAAAGTCGAAAATTTGGTGTGCTTCTGTTTCGGTTTTCTTTGTATAGTGTAGAGGCTGCAAACATGATACATAAACAGACATCATGGTAGCAAGTGACAAAACGACATTGTTGCCATGACTCACTGAGATTCAATCCTGTGTCGCTTAGATTCATTAGAAAAAAAAAGGAATGCAAGGTCTTATACAAACGCCGCAACAGATCAAAGGTTACAAGTCAGGTGATTACATGTGGTTATTTTATATTGTTGAATTCATTAAGAATATGAACATAAAACATCTGTTGGCAGATCAATTATCTTTTTGTAGTCATATGTTTCTTTGATAGAATAAACAAGAAATAAATTGCATTCTTATATTCTTTACATTGTCAGTCTTTTTAACTTAATATATTATGCCTTCGAATTCATACCCAATTTGAACGATCGTCCGGTTTCTAACATCCATCACAAATTGCGCTCGCATAATATCAAAAATGTGCAAGTTTGATGCATCATTGCAGGTTGCTTGTAGATGATGTTATTAAATCAAGTTGGACATCTTTAAGAAATATTATGTCAATATTAGTTGGTAGGTTGGTTGGTTGGTAAGGTTCATCTAACCTTTTTAAACCGTTAATTAGCTTTTTTTAGATAATTAATGAGTATAAACAATATAATTAGATGTTAACAAGAATATTAATTGGGTGGTAGGAGGTGGTTTAACTTTTGTTGCAATATTTTGAGGTATCTACATCAGTCAGTAGATGTAGATGCTTGAAGCCTACTTGTTGTTTCAATCATGACCTACTTTTGGGTCCAAATTATACTCTTTGTAGGGAAAAATGCTACAAGCTTTGTATGGAGTTTGGACCACCTAGCAATATGCAAAGGGTTGCTTTCAGTATGCAAACTTAATATAAGTTGTATCTTTTAAAGCATGTGTTTTTTAGAGAGGATTTATGATGGCATCGGATTCGTACTGCTTGACTTTATGCAAGTAGCAATCGCATTCGTTGCAGATTCGTCTTTAGCTCCAATAATTAAGCGTGCAAAATAAAAAAATCGAATAGTTGTATTCGTTAAGGTGCTCTAGCAAGAAAGGTTACTTGGTTGTGGGTTGTTATTGTGAAAATGGGTGTGGGTCTTTTACTAAAGAAGTTGGGAGTTAGTGATGCACCAAATAATGATCATAGCAAGAGGCATCTAAAGTTTCAGAAATGAAAAACTCAAGGTGATATAACCATGGGTAGATAGTGCCAAAATCAACTAACTTCTGAATACGTGTACTTAGGCTGGGTGGTATAACTAGAGGGAGGAACAATTCAGACGCCAACGTGGAGGTGAGGGTGACGGGGAAAAACCACGACCCTCCCCGCTTCCCTTGAATTTCTGGGTTAATCGGGACCCAGCCCCACTCATCACGCTTCAATATAGAGGATTTGGGGGTGTTGCGGGAGGAACAATCCTACTTGGACATGAGGGATGGTGGGGAACATCAAGCCCCTCCCTACGGGAGGTGAGGGACGGCAGGGAACCCCACACCCGTAACACATAGCCTTACAGTCAGTCAGTGGTGGAGTCAGGAATTTCATTTTCTTTTATGATACCCGGATTTATAAAAACTTGGAGTCAAAATTTATGGACTGGGCCAGGTTGAGTTGTACCAGATTAACTAATTGGTATGGGTATAATAATTATTGGCTTAAAACTGTTACAAAAACATGGGTCTTCTAATAATTTAAACTTTACTGTTTAAAATTAACTAACTGGGCTTATTTTATAACTATAACTTATTGTGTAAAATGTTTTGAAAAAAAAAACAATGGCGTCTCTCGTAGAAAGACATCGGCGTCGTTCATATTTTCTATTACACAATACACAAAATACAAAAAAATAAATGGTGTTGGCGACATTGTTGCCGAGTATGTGGCTCGCCACTACTTACAATTGAACTAACCATGGCAACTTGTTGTATGGTGCTAATCAAGCTTGCATCATTATCATACTATTGTGTGTGAGAAAGAGAATCCCCAATTTCAGAACAGTTGGAAACCACATCTACACCATCTCTTTCGTCTAGTTAAAATAAATAAAACCTATGCGGTCATATGTTTGTAGTTAAGTGAAACATGAGGTGCACGTTAATTGTTTAAACCATATGAAAACAAGGTGGAGTAACATAAATATGTTAACTCTTAATTGTGTGTTATATGCATTGAAAGTTTAATAGTATATCATATGTATTATTGTTGTGTATAAGTTTAACATTAACGGTATATTGGATGCGTCTGCTGATTAGGTCACGTGTTATTCATTACACTTTAATTGTTGATGTATACAATGCATATGGGACTCATGATACTTTAATCATTTGATTTATACACTGCGTACACATTTTTGGTATGGTGTAAGAAACGGTGATCATTACACTACATATGTTTGACTATAATTTAGTGATGCATTCACACTACATATCTTTATATACTTTGGTATGTGCATTATTTCATACACTACATACATGACTTTGATATTTATACCTTCTACTGGTTCACTTTCAATATGTTCTTGTATGATTTGTGTGAGAGAGAGAGTATGATCCATAAATCCAATTTAGATCCAATACTTCAGTATATAACTAAATAATCTAGATAGATTTGTTCTATGTTGGCCATTTTGATTTCTGTTGATGTTTTGAGTTGTTCTCTTACGCCCCACTTACGGTGTGCGCATATAATGTATATATGTGTGGCCTTCGGGGGCAAAAGTAAAGTTGCACTATTTTTAACGTTATTTTACTAATTTCGTGAAAATAACGTTAAAAACGACGGACCGTTAATCATGCATCATGTGGTGGCGTTGATAGCCAAAAGACAAAGGGGATACATGCACCGATCGGGTTTGTCCCGATTGCTAAGTGTTATGTGCCTTATGTCCAAGGCTTGATACCAAACCACACCGAGCCGGGGGTCTCACTGGAAGCAGCCTCTCTATTCTTAGGGGTAGAGGTAAGGCTGTCTACATCTTACCCTCCTCAGACCCTACCTTAGCTTTGCTATAGGTGGGATAAACTGAGTATGATGATGATGATGATGATTTTGAGTTGTTCTCTTCGAATTCGCCATATTACTATATATAAAATAGGTGTAGACAAGCTAGTGTGATGCGGACGATTTTACCTTCCGAGGGTGAAAGAAGAAGCACGCATAGGCGCATAGCTAGAGTTGTACTCAACTGTCTTCAAAAATAGTTATAGCAATAAAAAGAGATCCAAAAGGTAGAATTTACAATCAAGAAAACAATTAAAAAAAACTCAAAAATGGAAGAATCAAGCCTGCCTGGTGTGTGAAACAATATATTAAAAGTTGAAACATCCCTTGCACATTCAAACATCTGTATCAGCAAAGCTGATCAAAGGGGTGATTGGAAACAGTAACGAAATTCAATACGGATCGACTCTTGGGTGACCGAGGACTATGAGCCTTTGAAGACTCGGTTTCCAGTACTACTTCATTTGGAGTCCTCGAAAAAGTCGGCGATTGTTGCTATAAGCAAGATTTAAATTTTCTTTGGAACTGGAAATAAAGCAAAAGCCTAATGTGTTGTAGAAACCCATGAACTCCCAACAATTTATGGAGTTGCTGAACCAAATTTATATATAAGAAACTAGAGACAGTGTTTTTTTTTGAACGGCCGACAAATTGGAATCACTCAAGGAACACTGGAGTATCATCGTGCCATCAATGTTGCCACGCGATCATATTCCACCACCAATTCAGGAGGAAACTCATAATTATGAGAAAACCCCCTTTGTGAGATTCGAACCAAGGACCTTATGGCCCATAAGTCTTATCTCACCACCAAGATACCACTAGGCTATAATGCCTTGGCAGAGACAGTGATAACTTCACAGTAAAGTCTAGTTGAACTAAACAAAACAGACGAAAACGGGTAAACAGTGGATCCCATTGAAAAATTTAGGGGCGCAGCTTCATAGGGGCGGGAGGGGGTGTCCGACCCCACGAAATTTTCGTTCAAAAGTTCTGATTATATAGTATTCGTATAGAATTTTTTTAGTATATACGGTTTCGACCCCCCGTAACCGTGACTACCGACCCCCTGAAATTTTCGCTCAAGCTTCGCCACTGTTGAAAGTGAATGTATTTGGATGGTGGGCTGAAATGGATCGGCTTTCTACTCTTGTGGCCTTGAAGAAGATAAACACAAATTCAATCATGGGCTCTCTTTGCGGTGCTGGTGCTGCTCCTGAAACTATGGATCACATTCTTGTGCCCACCTAAAGTGTACTCAAGAAGGGTTATTGCATATGTGTAATCAGTCCAATTACCTACCTATACATGTAATGTAATGCACTAAAAAAAATAAAAATATTAAGCGTGCTATATTACATATACGCAATCCAATTGTAATCATGTAATCGAAGCTAGAAATTATTAATGTTATTTCAATAAACGATATAAGGTTTGATAAATGGAACATTTTTTTTAATTAAAAATAATTTTCGATTAATATTCTGGAGAAAGAGGATACAAGACTGAAAATATTACATCAAAAAGAATATGTTTTTCAAAAAATTTGTTCTTGATAGATGTTAATCCTTGAGGATAAACATAATATTTTAGTTTATCATTATCTTTAAAGTCTAAGTTTATTAAAGATAGGAATCCTAGTTAATTAAGAGTCCTTATTCTAGTATGATTAGTATGTTTCTTCTATTATAAATAGCATAGGTTCTAATGTATTTGATTCATTCAGTTTTCAAATAATAAAACATAGAGTCGGAGAGTTCCTCCAATATCGAGTGTGTTTCGACTTCGCTTATTAATTGTTTTGCTCTAACAATTGGTATCAGAGCCGAGGTTGCAACTATCGTTCAAGTCAGACCTGTGGGGTGTTTAACCACAGCCGAAATCAAGGCCGAATAAGTTGCGGGTGTCTGTAACTTACCTTGATCCGATAAACTTGAACCAGCAAAGAAGACTGAAGACGAAGCATGGGAGACGCAGCAGGAGGAGCCGCACCAGCCAACAACAACCAGATAGTATTGCAGCAACGGGATCCTACATCAGCATCTATATCATGTCCGAAACTCACGAGTTCGAATTATAACACGTGGGTAATCTTGATGGAGGCAATGCTTGATGCCCAAGGATTATGGGAAGCCGTCAATCCTGACAATGAAGCTGTTGATGACCGAAAGAACAAATTTGCTCGTGCTTTAATCCTTCAAGCACTTACCGAAAATATACTCATGCAAGTGGCTAGGAGTAAAGGTGCTCGGGAAATCTGGGAATCTTTACGTGTAAGAATATTGGGTGCCGATCGGGCTCAACAAGCCCGATTTCAAACTCTCAAGATGGGAACTTGATAACTTGAGAATGAAGGATAGTGAAACAGTTGAAGAATTCGCTGGAAAGCTCTCGGAGTATGTGAACAAATTCAACAGTCTTGGACACGAACTCGAGGATACCACGGTTGTCAAGAAGCTACTCGATGCCATGCCGCCAAGATTCATTGCAATTGTTGCTACGATTGAACAAATTGCAGATTTGAACACCGTGACTTTCGAAGATTGTGTTGGACGACTTAAAGCGTTCGAAGAAAAGAATCAAAGGACAAGAAGGCAATGTTGAAAGAGAGAGCAAACTAATGTATATCAAAACCAATTCGGGCAAAAAGAAGAATGGTGATCAGTTTAAAAGAAATCAAGGCCGCGGGCGTGGTTCGAGTAATCAAAGGTTCTGAGGCCGTGGAGGGGGCCGAGGAAGAGGTAATGATCATTGAAGAAGCAGAACCAACGATCATTCAAACGACAACTAGGCGAATGATAACAACGGTCAAGATAACAATACTCGAGAAAACAACCGAGGGAAGGCACATGACAAGTCATCTGTTAGATGTTTTAATTGTAATTCCTATGGGCATTTTGCATGGGAATGTACAAGACCTGCTCAATCACAAGAAGTTAATTTAAACCAAACTCAAGAACAAGGTCCCGCGCTTATGATGGCAGTGGTTGAACACGATAAAGGATCGGTGGTGCTGAATGAAGAAAAGGAGCAGCCAACGACGGTGATGTTAGACGAAGAGAAGGTGCAGCCAACCTTGTATGTGAGCGAGTCAAATAACGAGTCGGCTTGGTACATGGACAACGGGGCATCAAACCACATGACGGGATATGAGGAACACTTCTCGGAACTTGATCGCTCGATAACGGGATTAGTAAGGTTTGGTGACGGGTCAACAGTAAGAATAAAAGGTAAAGGTGCAATTATTTTTTAATTGCAAAACCGAGGAGCAGCGTGTTATTCGGGATGTATACTACATACCCGACTTATGTAGTAACATACTAAGCTTGGGGCAGCTTACGGAACATGGGACAAAGTGTGGATGGCCGAGGCTCACCTGTGGTTATATGAAGAATCCGGGCGACTAATGATGAAGGTTCCAAGAAGCGAGAACATGCTGTATAAAATTGTGTTGAAAACAGGAAAACCGGTTTGTTTGTTAAGCTCAATGGGCGATCAAGGGTGGTTATGGCACGCAAGATTGGGTCACCTCAGTTTTAGATCAATGTATCACATGAAGACATAAGAGATGGTGATCGGCTTACCTAAGGTACCTCGTGATACGAGGATATGTGATTCGTGCTTGGCAGGGAAACAAACCCGAACCGCCTTCTCTAAACATTCAACTTATCGAGCAAAGAAGCCATTCGAGCTAGTTCATACCGACATCTGTGGACCAATTTCTCCTTCTACAATGGCAGGTAATAAGTATTTTATCCTATTCATTGATGATTATTCGAGATATAAATGGATTTATACTATAAAAGCCAAAGATGAAGCACTCCCCACGTTCAAGAAATTCAAGCAGGAGGTTGAGTTGCAAAACTCCTTAAAGGTGAAAACTTTACGAAGCGATCGGGGAGGCGAATTTCTAAACCGGTTATTCTCTAAGTTTTGTGATGAAACAGGAATCAAAAGACAGTTCACAGCTCCTTACACGCCGCAACAAAATGGTGTGGTAGAGAGACGAAATCGCACCATCCTAAATGCCACTTGAAGCATGATGAAGGCGATGAATGTACCGCAAAATCTGTGGGGCGAATGTGTACGACACGCGGTCTACTTACAGAATCGTACACCAACCAAAGCATTGAAGAACATTAAGCCATATGAAGCCTTAAAAGGATCGAAACCGGATATCTCATATCTTCGCGTATTTGGATGTTGTGCTCATGCGGTCGCCCCACCGGTAAATTTAAGAAAGCTTGATGACATGAGCAATGTGTTTGTCTATCTTGGTAGAGAACCAGGCTCGTTTGCAGATCGTTTGTTTGATCCGAATCACAACCGAATATTTGTAAGTCCGAATCCAAAATATGAGGAAGAAAGGGCGTTTGATTGGACTTCACACAAAGAAAACATGAAAGTAGGAGATGGACCTGAATGGAAGGAATTTTTAGTCAATTGGGAAGTGGGGCCCAGCTCTAATCCGGTTCAATCCAGGTCTGCAGAAGACTCGCAACAATTTGTTGAACAGACTGGAGAAGATGATAAGCCAAATCACGCTATTAGGGTGAATGATTCAGCCCATTCGTGTGACCCGTTTGACACGAATCATGTCGAGGAAGAACCATTTGAAGAAAATGAGAACGAAGATCTCGAACTGAGAAGATCGTCAAGACAAACTAATCTTCCTAAGCATCTTGAAGATTATGTACTGTTACAAGAAGAGTGCATGTTGCCCAATAATGAACCTATGAACTTCTTTAAAGCAAAGAACTATAGAGAATGGCAAGAAGCTATGAGAGATGAACTATATTCAATCGAGTTTAACAAGACCTGGAAGTTGTGTGAGTTGCCAATAGGATGCAAGGCGATTGGTCTCAACTGGGTGTTCAAAATTAAACGACATGCAGATGGAACCATCTCAAAGTACAAAGCAAGAATAGTCGCAAAGGGCTACGTACAAGAACACGATGTTGAATTCGATGAAGTATTCGCCCCTGTTGCTCGGATTGAAATGATAGGATTAATATTGGCTTTGGCAACACGAAACACATGGTTGGTTTATCACTTGGACGTCAAATCAGCGTTTCTAAATGGTGAACTAAAGGAAGTCGTTTATGTCAAACAACCCGAAGGATTTGTTGTTCCAAGGAAGGAAGGTTTGGTTTACCGTTGAACAAAGCTCTTTACAGGTTACGCCAAGCACCGAGATCTTGGAATGAGAAGCTGGACAAGACGCTCAAAAGGCTTGGATTTACTCGATGTCCACGAGAGTCAGCCATATACAAGAGAACCAAAGGCGGTGAGCTGCTAATTGTGGGGATTTATGTGGACGATTTACTTGTCACAGGTTCAAGCTCTAAAGAAATAGAAGAGTTCAAGTCACAGATGCAAGAGCAATTTGAGATGCAAGACCTTGGACTCCTCACTTATTATTTAGGCTTGGAGGTTTCACAAACAAAAGGTATGATAACATTGAAGCAGGAAAGTTATGCAAAGAAAATCTTAAACCTTGGTGGAATGAGCTCGTGTAATTCAAGTCGATACCCCATGGAGCCGCGGTTACAGTTAACTAAAGACGAAGAGGGCCAAGAAGTTAATCCCACCGACTATAGAAAGCTTGTAGGGAGTCTCCGATACTTGACTCACACAAGACCGGATTTGAGTTTCTCGGTGGGAATAGTAAGTCGTTATATGCAACAACCCAAGGAGTCGCATTGGCAAGCGATAAAACATATCCTGCGATATGTTAAAGGGACGACGGGTTATGGTTTATGCTATAAGAAAGATGGCAGAAGTGAGCTTGTGGGTTTTTGTGATAGCTCTCATGGAACCGATAAGAATGACGGAAGAAGTACATCGGGTATGGCCTTCTATTATGGGAATGCTTTGATTTCTTGGTGTTCGCAAAAACAACAAACAGTTGCATTGTCATCTTGCGAATCGGAGTTCATGGCAGCAGCAACGACTGCTTGTCAAGCGGTTTGGTTGAAGGGGTTGTTGAGTGACTTAACTGAAAGAAAGGAAGAAAGAGTTGTGTTGCGGGTAGATAATCAATCAGCAATAGCTTTGATAAAAAAATCCCGTGTTTCATGGAAGAAGCAAGCATATTAATATCCGTTTCCATTTTATAAGAGAATGTGTTGAGAATGAAGAAATACAACTTACACACATTCAAGGTGTTGAACAAAGAGCGGATATACTCACAAAGGCGTTGCCTAGAGTGAAGTTTGAAGAAATGCGAGAATTGCTCGGAGTGGTGGATTTGGGAGGTACAAGCAAGGATTAATGGGGAGAATGATAGATGTTAATCCTTGAGGATAAACATAATATTTTAGTTTATTATTATCTTTAAAGTCTAAGTTTATTAAAGATAGGAATCCTAGTTAATTAAGGGGCTGTTTGGTAGCCTCTTAATCAGCCTCTTAACTATTTAGTTCTGAAACATTAAGTATTCAGACTGTTTGTTTCAGCATCTGAATGGAATGGTTAAGTGCTGAACCATTAAGCTAATAAGAGATGCTGAATGATTCAACTCTAAATCATTCAGAGCCTCTTAACCATTCAGATCATCTTAATGATTCAGCACTTAATTAACCAAACAGCCCCTAAGAGTCCTTATTCTAGTATGATTAGTATGTTTCTTCTATTATAAATAGCATAGGTTCTAATGTATTTGATTCATTCAGTTTTCAATTAATAAAACATAGAGTCGGAGAGTTCCTCCAATATCGAGTGTGTTTCGACTTCGCTTATCAATTGTTTTACTCTAACAGTTCTCACTATACTGTGTTAATTTTTTTTTTCTAATTAGAACAATACCTTTAATTTATTCAGAATCAAATATATAGGTTCAACCATTGAATGAAATATAGTTCTAGATTTCCATTAATATACTATCAATATATATAAGGGTCATTTGGAAACGATACACATGGTGGACCAGATGTTTGCCTGTTGGTTAACAAACATCAAACATTAAAGAATAAAAACACTGCTCGACTTTCTCTTCTTTTTTTTCTTTGAGATAACTAAAGAAATGGTCCTGAAATGGTATTTGTGGTTTACCATAAGTTTCACCTTAGAGTACTAAAGTTTTTTAGTTTCAGGTTGAGGTTTCTAGGTATGTTTTTGTAACATCTGTATTACTCATGGTAAACCACAAGCCCCATTTGTCTAGTTCTCTCTTTTTCTTTGTACAACATGAAAACTTTTTTAATTTTTTTTTTCATTTCTTGTTAATATCGACTATCCACCAACTAATATGGTCTATTTACGCATAAAAAACTCACATTTTTGGAGTGGAGCCAGGCACACTTAACTAGGAGTGTTAGTTTTTGTTTTTCAATACCACACAAACACGACACAAAATATTCAAGTTTTGGGTTGGCGTATCTAACTCGCTTAGAAAGCATATCATGTTTGGTTGACTTGTTTAAGATGTTTAGTTAAATAAATCAACACGTAACTTGTATATAACCTGTTTAACCCATTATTTTACAACCCACTAGCCTAACTAAGACGTTTACAAGTTGAGTTTACCCATAAGCCCATTTGTCACATTTAGATAAATGCGTTAAGCGGATTGTTGTCGATTACACCTTTGTGTGGGTTAGGGTTGATTGTTTTACACAAATACAGATATGGGTCATGTTCATGTTGAACAATTCAACCACCAACTCAACATGATAGATTTGCAGATGATATTTGAGGTCAGGCAAAAGACGCGTAGGTGATATTTGAGGTTAGGCGTTCCTTTTTGTATCAATTATCTCTCTTGTCTACGGTTGATGTAAGATTTACCTTTTGAGTGTTACAAGTCACAAGATGCGGCAATCATGCCAGGTTCACAGGCTAATAAGTTGATAAATCAAATATGCAACTAAAGAAAGAAAACAAGATGCCATTTCCATCACTTCAAATACAATACTGTGACTATATACACAAATATATTCTTATAACAGCAAATCTGCACTTGGAACGAGACCAACTTAGTTCCACTTATCTTGATACAAAAATTTAGTGCAACAAAAAAAAAAAAAAAAATACATAAAAGAATTGTAAAGTACTCTACAAGAACTTGAAACTTAAAACTTATCTGTTTGGCAAATCAGTCTGTAGATGATTCGGACTCGGTGTCATATGTCGTGGAGTTTGAGCTCGTCTCGAGTTGATTACCAATATCACTATCAGATGATCCACATGATCTTTGATCTTCAACTGGTTGTTTGAAGAACCAGTACATTATACTTGCTGTTAATGTCAACATCATCTTCTGGTTTACCTGAAATGTTTTAAAGTGGTTTGTACAACCGACCCCTTTAAGTATTACTAAGCAAGAAAACGATAACGGTTTGTGAAAATACAGTACCTCGATTATGTCTTCAGGTAGCAAAAATATTGAACAGCCCATTTTCCTGGCAATACTGATGATATATGTTGCATTCATTTGTTTCTCTTCGTCTGCGTTGAAAACGATCAGTTAGATTGGAGCAAAGTAAAAGCATGACCCAACTTAAAACGGACATAACTTTGAGTCTATAGTTACGGCCCCATAACTGTCCAACTCTAGGAATTTACTAACTCACTTGTTTAGAGCATTAATTTTTAACTTTGAAAAATTTTCCAAAATTTTGGCCATTTTGGTTGTAATAATATGTGGATCGTGAAATTTAGTAACTCACTTGTTTATTTAGTCATTTATTTCTAGGAAATATTACTATTTTTTAATTGCCAATATTTGACAATACCTATCGAAACTGGTCAGAAACTTTCCTTTAAAGAGTTCTTTTTTTATTATTTGTGTTTCCGCTCTGTCACATGAGGAAACGAAAAGCGTACCAGTCTGCCCTTTGGTAACGAGGCGCCAGTTAACAATCCGAGGCTGCACAGCACTAAGTAGTTCAAGGAAAAATATTCCATCTGATAAACTTTTGTCCTGCAAAAGGGAATCAATTATAATCACGTGTAAATGCATTTAAAATTGTAGATTTATACATGAAAATGTTATACCTTGAAACTTTTCATACAAGTCTGGCTTCCCGTGCTCTTGACTTTTGTATTAGCCCAGTCTAATATGTCGGAATCAGTGAATTCCTTCCCGATCGAATAAGATCTCAAGTACTTAAGAAGCTGTAGCATGTTGAATCGCATCAACTGCCACAAATAAGCTAGAAAGAAGGTACATTGCATATAGTTTCATCAGAATTTGTTTTAAATCATAATAGGCCCGTGTTAATATGTAACACCATAACGATTATTATTTATTAGATGTAAAACTCACCCAGTATTAACTTTTTATTCCCTTGAACAATATCATTTCCAGCAATGTTCACCAATGAAAACTTCAACTGTTTACCAATTTTGACAACTTGGTTACAGTTTTCTACTTTCTTGAATGGCATCTTGATAGGTGGCTTGTTTGCGATTTTCCAGTTAACAATTCCTGGTGATACCTTGTCAAGTGCCTCCAGTAGTACCCACCTGGCGTTTGGGAGGATAAAATAAGACCTTTTTTAACCAAATTAGCAAAAAGATAACCCATGAGATGATACTCACCCATTTCTGACATCTTCAAAGACATTGTTGATATATGTTGCTACACCAAGACTGTTAATCCAGAAACGAAAAGCATTTTCTTCTCTGCTGATTTGGGCTTCATCTGGTGATACGTCAAGGAATGATACTGTTTTTCTGGGGTTGATAATCCATTCCTGAAGAAAAAGAATTAACTTAAATTTATTGAAATGTGAGATTAATTACTAAGTCCACTTGCAGAGGAAATCTCTAGCGGATAGTTCCCCTTTACATTCACTCATTAGAAAATAACTTACATAATTGTATTTTATAAAATTAAGGGCATATTCATTATAGAACTAACTTTCAATTGACGGCCGCAAGTGCTGCATTAGCGGTTGTATGTATTGCTCCATAATAAATTAAGTTAATGTGGTCACATAATTGTCTCATATATGTGGGTACAGTTTATGTGGTTGAACTGGAAACTAACAAATTGAAAAGAATAACTGTCGACGCAAAACTCACCTATGCTGGAAAATATGAGCCACAAAGGCAAGGTTGAGATTGGGAGAACCTTCTACAATGTCTTTCGCAGTCAAGTATCTCTTACAACCCATCCTATCAGCATGTTCAAGAACTAATGTTGCTCTTTTGAAAGCATCTCTAACAACCAATGTTGATGGATTACTATGCTCCGGAGCTAGAACATTTAAGAGGTATGCATAAGCCTCTCCATCCTGCAAAAAACAAAGAGTCACTAAACCCTGTTAACATTCATTACTCCATCCATCCAGACATTAAATCCCATATGGTGGACATTATTATTGTTAGACATAATATCTTGATTTCTATATTATCCTAAGTATAATTATATGTCCTAAGTTAGTTATTAGTTATGTCGGTTAATACCAACCGTTGTGTCGGTTGATGTCCAAGGGTCACACCCTTTCATTATGTATAAATAGGACATAACCCCTCATTTGTAAATTAGAATGTTTGTTCAATAAAGAACACATCTTTTACATTCTCTCTGTTCTCTCTCAATCCCACATTTGGCATCAGAGCCAACAATCCAAAAAGGACCTGTGAAGAAGAAAACCGAGCGAATCGGTCACAACGAAGAAGAGATCGAGTGATTCGATCAAAAGAAAAGAAGGGCCTGCAAAAGAAAGAAATCATTTTGTAAAGAACCGAAAGGAAAAGAGATTGAGTGATTCAATCATAAGAACAAAAGAAACTTCATCCACTGTTTTCATCCGAAAACAGAGACAATCGCAGAAACGATTTTACCAAGACATATGTTTATTGGATAACCAAGATCAATCAGAAAGATCATTACTTAGAAGATTATAACCGTTATTCGAAAGAACAGACCGGAAGAAAGAATTCCGGCAAGAACAGAGAAACTCCGGCGAGACACCGGATTATCCAAAAAACAAGTTCGCGCATCATACGGTTACATATTCCTGCCCCTTTCTTTAAGTATTATAATCGAATTCATAGTCTTAATCCAAATCTGGTTCATAAAAACAAGAATTCATTGTTCTTGTTTAACAAATCGTGATAAGTCGGATTTCCCGCCAATTTTTTTTAAAGAAAATCTTACAGAAATTTGATTTCTGTTTATCGAAACAGTAGTCGGGAATCGATAACAACATAACCGGATTGCACAAATCGTTTAAACGTTGGGTTAAGATTGTATGTTTCGGACGGCACCGAACAAACATTTATCGTTGGAGAAGATTATTCGATTATATAGGAAGTTTATTGATTCGTTTATGGTATTCGAATCATAGTGTTATACCGATTCGTTGGAGTTTTAGAAACCCAAATCGGATTTAAATAAGGCGCGAAGAAAGAAATTGTTGGGCAGTGAATTTGTCGTGGGAAATTCAAAGGAAGAAGACGGTTGACTTTTGTAAAGTCAACAGAAAACAGAAATAAACCGAAGGATTTTTATAATGTTTTTTCTTCCTTCCTTGAATTCAGTATTTGTTTGTCATTTTCCCACAACAACAAAAGTCAAATATTAAGTAACGATTTTTATATAAAAACCAAGGATTTGTTTTTATATTTGGAGGATTTTTTAAGAAAGTCAAAGGAGAATTGACTTTTATACTTGGAACATTTTGATATTCTAAGTTTTACAAAAATTTCAATAAACAACAAAGTTTTTAATAATTTGTTCAAGGCCTTACAAAACTATCAAACTTGGTTAAATAAAAATATTTTCAAAGAATATCAAAGTTATTTTGACAAAAAAGGGTCAAGAATAACAAGTTTGACAAAAGAGTAGTCAAACAAGTTCCAAAACGAAGTGTTGGGTAGTCCGTATTAGATCGGACAATAGGGAAAAAGAACAAGAACAAGACTCCACTAAAGTCGCCCTCAAAATCCAAAATGACGAAAGAAGAGAACGTCACGAAGGACACACTTACGTTTAACCTCCAAACCCCAATGTTAACATCTACAAATTACACGATTTGGGCTGTCCGTGTAAAGGCAATATTGAATGCCAACAACCTTTGGGAAGTAGTGGAACCCACAGAAGGAACAAATGTAGATGTCAAGAAAGAAAGATCAGTTAAGAAGGAAAAGGAGATTTTAGTCGAAGTCGTGGCAAAATCAATTATAGAAAAAATGCTAGACGAGACAAGTTTCAAAGGACCCAAGGTCAAAGTCGTGAAGACAACCACCAAGAGGAAACAAGTACAAAGGATAAGTCTCAACCCAAGTGTTATCAATGTGAGAAAATTGGACATTATGCCCATGAATGTCCAAATAAACAAAGGAAAAGAAGAGAAGAAGACTAATCATGTGATATGATTAAAGAAGAATATCCGTGTGATACGGAAACAACCTGTGATAGGTACAATGGTGAAATCCAGTGAGTGGATCAAAAGCAAGAAGTTGGGTCATGTGAAGTGATCAAAACTAAAGAACTAAGCTAAAAGATGTAAGTTGAAGATCATGGTGTGTGAGGCAACCATGTAAAGAAGAATCGCGTGATACGATCAAAGCCGTGAAGGAATTAATAAAAAAAGGAGACCCGTGTGACTCGGATTATCCAAGGAAAGCTGTGAAAGCAAAGTTGTGTGAAGCAACAATCTAAATTAAGAAAACTATGAAAGTTCGTTTGTGTGAAACAAACAAAAGAAGTGTGAAGCTAGCTAATCATCCGCGTGTGATTCAAGAAAATCAGCAAGTTGTGTGAGACAATCAAAGAAAAGTAAAAGGCAAGAAAATTTGTGTGATACAAATCAAGCTATGAAGAAAGGAGCTAAAGAAGCATGGAAGAAAAAATCAAGAATTAGGGGGAGAATGTTAGACATAATATCTTGATTTCTATATTATCCTAAGTATAATTATATGTCCTAAGTTAGTTATTAGTTATGTCGGTTAATACCAACCGTTGTGTCGGTTGATGTCCAAGGGTCACACCCTTTCATTATGTATAAATAGGACATAACCCCTCATTTGTAAATTAGAATGTTTGTTCAATAAAGAACACATCTTTTACATTCTCTCTGTTCTCTCTCAATCCCACAATTATACCTTCACATCAGATGAGAAATTTGTTACTATTTTCCTGTATTCTGTCTTCTTTAGATGAAAATTCATCCACCTAAGCAGAATCTTTTCGGGTGGCAGACTCATAAGCTCCTCAACATCCTAATGGAATTAAAACACGGTATTATATATTTTGGAAACAGATGAAGGGTGTATTGTCTATTGAAGTTAGCACATCCTTAAACGAAATAAACTTCCATACCTGATTATCATCAACTAATTCTACCAACTGAGGCGTTTTCTTCAAATCGAGGTCTGCAAGTAATTGTATCTGTAGGGGAATGCAGTACATTGTTTTAGTAATCAGGATATGAGAAAATCCTACACAGTTGTAGAGTGCAAGTCAGACATGAAATTAACTTACTTTTATAATTTGAGATATCACTCCAAGCACAAGATGCCTCTGAAACAAAAGGAAATGTTGTTCTTAATATACCAAAATTGCATGAAACAGTTAACTGGATAATACACTCCAACTATGCAGCAAACATTAGTTAACTGTATAATATTATGAACTAAAACACCTAATTAGAATTCTCACCCTTCCTTCAATAAAGTCCTGTGTTCCTATGTTAACCACAGTGCATCCTATTGCCTTGGCAGAGTTAAGGCATAGGGTATGATTCTCATTTCTCTCCCATGGATTAAGGACTGTTTTCGTATTAATGGCTCTTTCATCAATCGTCCCTGGGACTGCCACGTTAATAAGCTTACTGCATCAATAATAACAACAAATTTCTAGTCAGCAAATATCAATAACACGGCCTAATCTATATCAATCTCAAACAGATCTTTAGTTGAAAATCACCAGATAAGAACTCCATCTTTTGCAATCTCAAACAGATCATTAGTTGAAGGGTCTATAGGAAGGAACTTCTTCAGAAAGCTATCTTCTCCAAGATAATTATTAATATGTCCAACATATGAAGCTTTTTCCGATTCACTAATGGTATGAAGCAGCGTAGATGTGGGCGATTTGAGGAAAGCTGATGAGTTTTTCGCACCCTTCCCCATTCTTGAGGTTGCATGGGCTTGGAGATTCAAGTAAACCTGTTATCACATTAAGTTCATACTTAGGCGAATTCTGCGAAACAACATAACAATTCCCAGAATTATTACTGTCAAATTAATTACAGATGGAAATTCGTTTAATCACAATATCTAATATTAAAACTCTGATCAGATTTTATTCAACTGTAAAGTTTATTCATGATTTCATTCACGTGAGGAGACATAACAGTTGTTTAATGCTTTACTTCAAATAAATAATTATTAGGTGAGAGAGTGAAACTGTGTAAAGGCGTAAAGCTATGTTTATCTACTTTATATTCATTTAATTCAAACAAACAGTAACACTTTCACAGATTCAAATTTAAATACTTATGATAAGTTATACAGATCTAGGACTTCAGTCCACAATAAACATTCAAATTAACTGATTCAAATAATATTCAACACCAACAGTGATATTAACTGTTTGCAAAATCATGTAACTAGATAAGATTAGATTCAAAATTAACTGTTTGCAAAATATATATATGTAAGTTAATAATTATTAAGTTTGAATATATGTATTCACCCGAAGAAAGAGTTCGAAATCAATAATAATTATTAAGTTTGAATATATGTATTCACCCGAAGAAAGAGTTCGAAATCAACTTCATCGCCTAAGTTCTGATACGAATCATGAAGAAACGCAGCTCGTTCATCTTCAGTCAGATTCTCTCCAACGTTCTTCAGCTTCGACATCCTCGATGGCAAATCACCGAGCGTGAGGCTTCCGGTTTCCCTCCTCATCGTCAGAAACTAATCAAGTAAAAAAACAGAGAAAATTTAGCAAAACACATCATCAGAACATTAATTTCATCAAAAAATCAGATTCGACGAAATCAGACACGGATTTGTATTATTACAAGATCTTAAACTCTCATTATCACCGGTTAACATAAAAATCAATGAATCGCAACTACTTTCATGCTATTTCAAGCTCTATTATCTAAAATCAATTAATTATAGCTAGTTATAACTACTTACATGCGATTTGAAGCTATATTATCACCAATTAACATAATAATCGATTAATCGTAGCTACTTACATGGGATTTCAAGCTCTCATTATCTAACATAAGAATCAATGAATTACAGCAAGTTACATGTGATTTCAAGCTCTATTATCACCGATTAACATAAAAATAAGCATCAATAAATCTTAATTACTTACATGCGATTTCAAGCTTCGAAGCTCAACTTGCGTAAACTGATTCTGTAGCCATGGATCTGACACCAAAACACCGAAGTAATTGCCTGCCATGACTAAATAACCGATAATCTTATAAATTTATAAATGCTTGATTAATGATTGATAATCTTTCTGTTTCTATCTCTTAAAGTGACGAATTACTCTCTCACTAGATAACTATTAATCTTATGAACGCTTGATTGATGATTAATGAAGAAGTGAAATTAAACTAGAGAGAGAAGATAATGTTTCTGTTTCTCTCTCTAAAAGGTGATGGATGAATAATAATCTCTCTCTAGAAGAGTGAAGGCTTCTTCTCACTATATGAGGGGAAGCAGAGGCCAAACAATGGGGACGGAAGTGAACTGGCAGATTTCAAAAGGTGTAGTTGGGAGGATTCAAATTAATAATTTATGACGATTTTGCCCCTGATGTTTAACCACTACTAGTATTTTTAGTTTGTTTCATCATGAGGTCAGGGTGTTTGGATACTTAACAACCTACTTCAACTTGGTTTATACTTTTTTTGAATTACTTGCACAATGGTCCCTATACTATTTCTAGACCTTTCTTTTAATCCATTAATGTTTGAACTTTTTATTTTTGGTATTTATGTTTGAACTTTTAATTTTTGGCTCAAACCTTTTTTATAGTACATGACATAGGAATCTTATTATTATTAGATTTATATCCCGGGAGCGTTCTGGGGTTGATAAATCTAATATAACATATCAATTTTACATACGAAATAGACTGACTTGTTTTACAGTTACATGCAGTAAAAGTTTCGGGTAGCACCTAACCTAAAACAATTAACAATGTATCTCCAATGTTAACGCCTAACCTTAAAAAATGTATAACTCTAATATTATAGAATTCATATTTATTGGTTTGAACATGATTAATGTCTTGCCTATACATGATTAATGAATAACCTGAACACTTTGTGTTTTTTTCCTGTATGAACAAAACCCTACAAAAATAGTCGTGTTTCTTCTCTGTTTTTTATATAGCACTATGGTACTCGTTGGAAAAATAATAAAACGCTCGTTAATTTGCTGTAATTTTTTTCTTTAAAAAATCTCGTATATAAAAGATATTAACATTTAAAATTATAGAATTAAGCATGAGAGAGAAAAATCCAATTTTGTTTTAAATTCTTTTTTTCCTAAAATAACTCAATGCCACATGTACGAAGAGTAGGAAAAATAGTGAAAATGCTCTCATTAAATAATACGTGTCACCTACTGAGTTTGTTTATTAGTTAGTATAGATATAGATATTCGGATGCAATGGAGAAAGGGTTACGCTTTTAAGGTTTATGGTTTTTTTTATATTATCGATAGATGTTATCTAAATAACTATATTGCAACAACAAAAGTCAATTGTTTCGTGTGGAGGGCTCTAATAAACGGCATCCCGACAGCTGAAGCTTTATCATACATGGGAATCCAGGTAGGCGACGGGCTTTGCGGTAGGTGCGGCCTTGATTTGGAAACAACGGACCACATCTTTACACACTGTATATGGGCTAGGGCGATTTGGTGGAGTATTGCAGAATGGTTGAAGATACAAGAGCTTAAAGATGAAAGGCCGGCTGCATTGATCTTTAAAGCTTGCTAGGAGATTGATGGTGACTCAAAAAGAAAAAAGGTGGTTTATGCAGTGGCGCTTTTGGTACTTTGGAAATTATGGATCAAGAGAAACAACAAGGTCTTTAGAAATGTGTCAACGGCAACTACGACATTGATGGAAGAAATAAAGCTCGAGACGTATTGGTGGATGATCAAAAGGGCGAAGATAACGGGTTTGGATAAAGCAAAGTGGTGGGATTTTTCTTTATTGATAATGGTTAATTGTATCATGGGGGTCCGAGGGTGGAATTTATATGGTTGTTGTAGATATGTAACAGGTCGGCCCCAGGTAGCCTCTTGCTAAATGTGCCTGTGTGTCGATGGATTGTGCTCTTGTTGGTGAAATGAAAATTCAGTTTGATTGTTCAAAAAAAAAAACTAAAGTTCAAAAAAAAAAAAAACTATTGGGTTGGGTTATTCTACAAAGGCTACAAAAATTGAGAATGGTGAGAAGCCACTAAAAAATGACATGTGTCCAAAGGATTGAACAAGTTGGAAGGGTAATTTTGTCAAAGAATATGCACATGCAAGTCACATGCCATTTCCACCTTCATTTTTAAACGTCCATAACTTTTTTATACACTATCTTTTTAAAAAAAAATTATACCATAAAATTAAGCGTCTTTTTATCTTTAATATGAGTACCATATTCTTATACTTTTGAAAAAAAAAAGTCGAAAACCCAGTTGCGTAAGACACAATGGAGATAACGTAAAACACAATGAACAGTCTAATAAAACACAATGGACGACATACTAAAGACACAATGAACAGAAGACTAAAACACAATGAATACTTTTGAAAAAAAAAGTCAACAACCCACTGTCTTTAAACACAATGAACGACATACTAAAGACACAATGAGTAAAAGACTAAAACACAATAAATACTTTTGAAAAAAAGGTCAAAAACTCACTTGCGTTAAACACAACGGACGACATACTAAAGACACAATGAACAGAAGATTAAAACACAATGAATACTTTTGAAAAAAGGCAAAAACCCAGTTGCGTAAGACACAATGGAGATAACGTAAAACACAATCAATACCAATTAAATATGCAATGAACAATAGGGTATAAAACACAATGAATAGTCTAATAAAACACAATGGACGACATACTAAAGACACAATAAACAGAAGACTAAAACACAATGAATAGTAGACTTAAACACAATAAACAAAATAATAAACACAATGTACATCATAACTACAAAACCCATTTGCGCAAAACACAATGAAAAGCATACTAAAAACACAATGGACAAAGTTAAATCATGTGTAGACTAAAAAAACATAAATAACATATTTATAAAGCACACGTGCATACTATAACACAATGAACGAGCAGAAGACATAAAGAAGAAGAAAACCCATTTAACATGGATTTTTTTTTTCAATTTTAATATAGTAATGTGGTACTCATATTAAAGATAAAAAACGCTCATTAATATGGTGAATTTTTTTTTAAATAATATCGTATGAAAAAGTTATAGACGTTTTAAAATGATAGGGGGAATTGACATGTGCTTTGTATGTGGAGAGAGAAAGTCAACAAATGTGGTTTTCCTTTTATGCCTTCCTCTAATTTATTATTTATTTTTTTCCAACAAATTAATCTAAACCCTTCAAATATAAGATCAATGGACCACAATCCTTCTCACATTTCTTAAAAAAAGTGTCTTGTGTATTTAATCCTAACCCAATAACTATTAACTAAGTTATATTCTAAGATATAAACAAACAAATATTATTTAATTGTAATAATCGTTTAATTTTATAAAATTTGTTTATTACTTCAGTTTAATATATATTAATTGCAATCATATACTTTAGATACATAATAGATTATACCCCAGGAACATCCTGGGGTTGACAAATCTAATATGACATATCAATTTTACATATGAAATATAATGATGCGATTTACAGTTACATGCATGAAAGCTTCGGGCATCAGCTGAACAAAAACAATTAACAATGTATCTCCAATGTTAACGCCTAACCTTAAACAATGTATAACACTAACATTAATACCTAACCTAAAACAAAGTACAATTCTAATGCTAACTCGTATTGAAAATAGAATTCATATTTACTGATTTGAACATAACTATTGACTTGCCTATACATGATTAATGAATTACCTGAACACTTTGTGTTTTTTTTTTCCTGTATGAACAAAACCCCACAAAAAAATTGTCGTTTTTCTCTGTTTTTATATAACACTATGGTACTCGTTGGAAAGAAAATAAAACGCTCGTTAATTTGGTGTAATTTTTTTCTTTAAAATATCTCGTATATAAAATATATTAACGTTTAAAAATTATGAGAGGAAACATAAGAGAGAAAAATCCAATTTTGTTTCTATTTTTTTTTCCTAAAATCAATTAATGCCACATAGCATACTCAATGAGGAGAATGCCTATTTGAATGCCATGTAGGATTTATTGTTTTCAATTATATAATCTATATATATATGTGTGTGTGTGTGTGTATTCCAAAGCGTTATATCCTACATGGCACTCAAACAGGCCATTCTCCTCCTTCAGAGTGTCATGTAGGATCCTATATGACACCAATAAAAAATAAAAAACAATTAAAATGTCATGTGTCATTGAGTAATTTTAGGAAAAAAAAATTTAAAAACAAAATTAGATTTTTCTCTCTCTCATGTTTCATCCCATATATTTTAAACGTTAATATCTTTTAAATACGAGATTTTTTAAAGAAAAAAATTACACCAAATTAACGAGCGTTTTATTATCTTTCCAACGAGTACCATAGTGCTATATAAAAAAACGGAGAAAAAAACGACTATTTTTTGTGGGGTTTTGTTCATACAGGAAAAAAAATACAAAGTGTTCAGGTTATTCATTAATCATGTATAGGCAAGTCATTAGTTATAATCAAACCAGTAAATATGAATTCTATAATATTAGAGTTATACATTGTTTAAGGTTAGGCGTTAACATTAGAGATACATTGTTAATTGTTGTATGTTAGGTGCTACCGGAAACTTTTCTGCATGAAACTGTAAAGCGCATCAATCTATTTCGTATGTAGAATTAATATGTCATATTAGATTTTTCAACCCCGAAACGCTCCCTGGATATAAATCTAGTAGATACATAAACATATAAATAAAGTTTATTATTTATCATATACTATATCTATGTCAATAATAATACCTAAAATAATAACATCGTGTATCTATCTGGTGGTCATTCTTTTAAAAAAAAATTTACCCTTATGGAATTCATTAGTTGAGAATCTAAAAAAAATAAATAAATTAGGCCTAGAGTGAGCAGAAAAATAGGTCTCTATTTGGCAAGTTTTAAATTGATTTTAACTTCAAATTTTAATTTTTTTAAGGCTTGGTTCAGTGGAAATCCTTATACAACAACCCTAACCTAGCGGTCCTAAGTTCGAATCCCTATCCACACACCGGTGTCCTCCTTGCCTAAGCTTAAACCGTCATGGGGAATTTTTTTGTGGTGTGCATGGATCGAACCTGTGACATACCCCCAGGATGGGAACCCTAAAGGAAAACTCACACTAACTCAAACCAGTTGGGCTGGAGATTATTGGCACTTCAAATTTTAATTAGGTATAGTTTTAAGAGAAAGTTTATGGTGCAAAGTTGTATAGCGTACAAAACGTAAGAAGCAATAATAACCGTACACGTGGAAGCGGTTACCAAATTACCTCGTATTTAATTTTCCAGTATTTGAGGGTATTATAGTCTTTTCTCCTTTTATGTTCTATTTTTTTAATTAGTATTTTACTTTCAAAAAATGAAACCCTAACACGATGATCATTCTATAATTTCTGATTGAGTATTTGTCTAACTCGATCGATCAGTTCTTTCGTACAAATTATAATCGTTTTAATCAGTTTTTTCATTTTTTACTAGTTTTTATTAATTCTTTTTTTTTTTCTCCACAATTTTTTCAGATTTCAACGTATCACGATTTGCAGTGACAATTTTTGATGAAGAAGCTGATGTTACAGTCAAGTCAAAGCTAATGAAGATGAAGATTACATCTTGAATGATAGTTGTTTTATGTTTGATTTGTAGTCACGCTAATTGTGTTTTTAAATTAAATTTGTACATATGTAGTTGTGTTTTATGTTTTGAGTAATTTCCATCATCAATGATAGGTGATTTTTATTCAGACGAGTAGTTGCGTATTTTTATTTTTATCATTCAGTTTATATAAAGTTGTTTTTTTTACAATTTGCGTTTGAAGTTGTATGTATTTGCGTTTTTCATATTGAAGACTATTAAACCTTTTTTTAAGATTATTTTTTTGTATATATGTTACTTGCGTGTAAATTTTATTTCTCTTTACGTTTTATTTATTTTTATATTTATGAATGATAGATTATTCATCCATTATGTTGTATTTTTTTTACCAGTTGTGTTTGAAATCTTTAATGCTTTTGCGTATTGATTTTTATCATATGGATGATATTTGGATTTTTTTGTTTTTTACAATTTGCGTTTGAATATTTATGTATTTGTGTTTTCTTTTTTAAAAGATATTAGAGTTTTTTTAAGATTATAATAAGAAGGTTGATATATGCATAAGAGCTATTCAAATGGTTAGTAATCAACAAAGAATCTCTAATTCAAAAACACCATACTACTAGATAAATCGATTTAAACAAGTTATGGCAAAACTAAAATAAGAATGAAATAACTAACTGGAGAATATGAATATATTTGTAATTTTTGTACCTGCGTGTAAGTTGGATATGCAATTGCGTTTAATAATTTCCATAATAAATTATAATTGCGTTTTATTCATAATAGTAGTTGCGTCTTTTTTTTAGCAAAACTGATTATATTTGTTCTTTTTTTATTTTATCTCATAACTTGCGTTTGAACTGTTGTGCATTTGCGTTTATTTTTTTTTTCATGACACTTTATACAAGTTAATTGAAAAGAATCATAAAACATGCCAAAAAACATAAATATTACTAAATAATTTAGTCCATTACATAATATTAAAAGTTAACAGCTAAAAAACATAAACAACCTAGGGAGAGAAACTAGTCATCTCCTCATAAACAACCTCCATATACCCTGGGTCCTCCAATTTGAACTCATCAAGGTCTCTTACTTCCTCTTCGTAGTCTGATTCTGGGTCCATACCAGACCACAATTCAACTTGAGCCTTGACCATCAACACAAGTTTTGAACCAAACTCTGATCCAGTTTGGTTTATAAGTGTCTTCTCAAACAAGTTTTTAAGAAAATCCATATCAGTAGAAAAAGATATATCCTTAAGATGGAATTCTTCAATTTTCCCATCATTAAAAGTTACATCAACCCCAAATCTGTCTTCAACAAATTCCCAGCTTCTCACACCCCTCACCTCACAATTTTTAAAAATTTTCTTCAGTACATCAAAAAGTTTGGTTACCTGTGTTGAATGGCTTAGATGTGGAACACCCAGGGCATACATTTTTTTGAGGACTGGCTTGCTACAATTTCGTAGCACACTTTCGGTTGTAAACCACTTTTTGGTTATCGCTCATGAGCATATTGAATTTTCTCTGCTCATACCACCATGTGCTTAGGGTTCTGTTGTCTGTCATTTTTTTTAGATTTTGAAGTGATTTTAGATTTTTGGGTTTTTAAGAGAGAATGAAAGTGTAGAGGTGCCCTAAAATGTTCACAAATTATGTTATTTTATAGTGTTTAGTTTCTATAGTACATAAAAGGACTTTTGCCGTTTCAAAAAATTAATTTTATAAGTTCAACAGTCTTCAGTTTCATCATGACTATCCACATTTCTCTTTTTTTTTTATCAGTTGCGAAGTGACATCTATTTGACGGTCTATGTTAATTTTGTCATTTTTAAACCGTCACTTTTTATAATTTATTAATTTATATTACTTTGTCTTTTTACAAATTTATATTTTTCAAATTAATTTATATTACCTTGTTTTTTAACAAATTTATATTAAATGTAATTCTTAGTGTGTGTTTTTAAAAAATAAACTTGCGTTTTAGATTAAGTTAAAGTTATTCAACTTGCGTTTAAAAAAAAATAAGTTTCCTTTTAATGTCAAAACTTTTTTTGTTTAATAATTATGTATTATTAGCGTTTTATTATTAATAAATTTTGGTTTTTTTACAATTTGCATTTGAAATTGTATGTATTTTGCGTTTATAGATTGATGAAAAAACACAATTTCTACAATAATCATTGAACATTCTATATAACAAAGAATATTCAATATATGAATAAAAACTTTGAAAAAACATCAACCATGCAAAATTTATATAAATTTAATTGTTATTTCAAAAAAATTCATGTTTTTTTTAAGTTATCATCTTTTTTTATAAAGTGTTGTGATAATAAAATATAACCTGCGTTTTACCTTACCATAGTTTTATAAAGTTATCATGTTTTGAACAATTTGTTAACATTTGCGTTTAATAAGAATAACATTTGCGTATTAAAAATAGACCCATTGTACATAACAAATGTTAAACATTATACAGGACAACAGACAAATATGTTTTCTTTTGTTCAACAAAAGACAAATGTATCTTGTTCTTCATTCTTCTTTTTTCTTCTTATCCCCATTGATAAGATCATCTTGTCTTTTCTCCAGTTTTTCCTTTATATTTGCAAGCACTTTTTTCTTCTGAGGAAATTTGTCAAATTTCTCTGCAAGTTGAAGAATGTGTTCCCTTTCCATGTTGTATTTATTAAGGATCATCTTTGCGTAGTATTTATGCCTCAATCCTTTAATCTGCTTATCTTGCTTAGCCCCTTCTTCCTTAAAACCACACGACCAATTTTGTTCTCCTTTGTATGTTTCCATGTGTCACATTACAAACACACCGCAGTCAACATCATTTTTCGTTGTTCTCCACTCCGTTTCCCTGCGATTTATTTTTGATTTTTCCAGTTTCTGGAATTCTTTATTTTTTGGGCATGTGTTGGTCAGGAAGGTGCATAATATGTGTCGCTGAAAACAATTTGAATAATATATGAGTTATTTTTTAATAGAGAAAATTGCTATTTTCGTCCCTGTGGTTTGCCTAAGCTAACAGGTTTAGCCCACGCTTAACACCCTGAGTACCTAAGGTTTGTTTTTCTAACACTTTACGTCCCTGAGACTAACGGTCGTTAGGCGTGTCTGTTAGTTTGTAGGGAAATGACTATTATACCCTTCAATTTATGGGTGAAATGACTTTTATACCCTTCCATCATCTTCTCCAACCACCCCACCCACCCACCACCACCACCTGCAACACCACCACCACCACCACCACCATCTCCACTGCCACCCTCCCCCCCATCTTCTTTAACCAACCCACCCACCACCACCTTTAACACCACCACCATCTCCACTACCACCCTCCCACATCTTCTCCAACCAACCCACCCACCACCACCACCACCTACAACACCACCACCACCACCACCACCACCACCACCATCTCCACCGTCACCCTCCCCCATCTTCTTCTCCAACCAACCCACCCACCCACCACCTGCAACACCACCACCACCCAACCGACTCCAATCTCCGGTCTTCTTCTCCGGCCAGTCCCCTCTGTAACTAACTGATGTCACCATTTTATAATTTAACTGGTCGGGTCTTGTCGGAATAAAATCAAGATTCGAGGAAGATAACCAGCCAACAAAGTCAACCGGTTCGAAGAGGAGCTCTGTAACAGAGCCGGTAACAGTTACCGGTTGTTTGGAGGGATGGTTGGTCGGAGGAGGTGACTGGAAGTGTGGTGACAAGGGGTCGTACGGTCGGGTTAACTAGTCGGAGAGAAAGATTAGTGGGGAAACAGAGGGTGTTGGATCTGTTGTTTGGTGGCTGCCGGAGGAGGAGTTCGGCCGGAGAAGAAGACTCCTTGATCAGTTAGTTGCATCAGTTAGTTGACCGACTTAGTAAAGTCGTTTTCAATTATAAAGAATAATGCTCTTCACTGAATTTGAAGTTAATATCTTCAAATGTATCACCAACATACACATACACTTTATTATTATTATTATTATTATTAATGTTATTATTATGTCTGTAAATTTCTAGGGTTTGTTGGAGTGAAGGTGGTGTTGCAGGTGGTGGTGGTGATTAATGTTGTAGGTGGTGTTGTAGGTGGTGGTTGGAGAAGATGGGGGTATATTAGTCAATTTACCCAAAAACTAACGGAACAATTAACGGCTGTTAGTCTCAAGGACGTAAAGTGTTAGAAAAACAAACCTCAGGTACTCAGGGTGTTAAGCGTGGGCTGAACCTGTTAGTTTAGACAAACCACAGGGACGAAAATTGCAATTTTCTCTTTTTTAATAATAACCACAATTGTTTTTTTAAAATTTATACGGTTTGTTTTTACCAGTTTCACTGGCACTCCTCTGTATTTTTTGATGTCTTTACCTTCAGCTGCTGAGTTGTCAATCAGCTCAATGGTTAAATCTTTCAGATTGAAGCATACCATGTAGAAATGTCGGTCTATCAGTAGTGGGCAGATGATTATATCAACTTCATCTATTCTTCTTACATCAACTCTATCCATTATGCTTAGGACATTACTGGAGAAAATAGCAAATGTTTCTTCCATTGATTTATTCTTGGAATAGTATTTCTCGGGCTGCATGTGTTTCAAGAAATCAAAACAGTGTGTTTAAATACATAATACTTGCGTTAGGTTGTTAATATTAATTGCGTTTAATTACATCATTTAGTTTATAAGTTGCGGTTAACAATAATAATACCTGCGTCTAAATAAAAATAAACATACCAGGGTTTGTGTGTTGCAGAACAACCTATAAACAGAGCCTTTTCTTTTATTATTTAATTCCTCATAATTCAAAAGCTCTGCCCATGTGTCAACTGCACCTTGGTGTAGCCATAACCCATCGAACAAACTTTCCATTACTACCTTTGGTGCATCCAACCATACCAACTTGTATACATTATCGCTGCATTATTTAGAATAAACAGTCAAATAAGATCATCTAAGATGCAACAAAACATTTATATACTATTTTTCAGCTTACAAAAATTCTATTGTTGGCGACATGATGTATTGAAAGACTATCATCTCCTCCCGCGTTAACCTCTCCACTATGCAAACTTGCTTGTTAACGTACGGGGAAAGCAATGGTGCTGCAGGGAATTTCTCTCTTTTCCCCCGATCCTATTCATCCTCTTCTTTACCCTTACCCTTATCTTGCTGAATTTATGGGGATGTAGGTTTTGGGATTGGTTGAGCCTTTGGTGTCTCCACATTTTCTTCTGCATCAACCTGACAAATTGGATTTTTTGTTATAACATCATAAACACCCGTATCATTATCCCCAAAAGCATCATTTGTATCATTGAGAACATCTTCATTCATCACGCTTTTATTTTCTTCTTCTGGATCAACTCTTTCAGCTTCAACATTTTGACCTTCTTTCAGCTTCAACATGTCAGCTTCTTCTTCAACCTCAACCCCACCAGCTGGATCATCATCTTTGTCAATATCATCACCATTTTGACCTTCTTTGTCTCCTTCAATTTTATCCTTCTCAACATCTATTCCATCTCCACCCATCAACTGACTAGATATGGTGTCGTCCTTGCCCATATCAGATGTTTTGTTAACCATATCATCACTGACTTGGTCAGCAACCAAATCATTTTTGTCCAAGCTGATGTTATCAACTTTCTCACCCTCACCATCATCACCTCTTGTATTATCATCTGCTTGATTATCAGAATCAGCTTGTAAGTGATCTTCAAAATAGTCCATGTTCTCAGCAGATTTGTTTTTTTCAACTTCATCATTAGTTTCAGTTGCAGTTGCATCTTTCTTTGAAACTGCATCCCATTTGTCGCACCTTTCCAGCAAAGATGGAATCCAAGAATATTTATTCCTTATTACTCCAACCATTTCATTCATTTCTTTCTCAATTTGTTGGTATCTTTTAATATATCTATCAATCAATGACACCAATTCCTGAAATGAATGAAAATAAAATGTTAAAAACACACTTGCGTGTAAAGTTTTTTAAACCTGCGTCTCAAGCCTTGTACCAATAAAAAATTCAACTATAACTAGCGTTTTAGTTATTAGTACTTGCGTTTTACCTCTCTGGATTTTTGTGTTTCATTATCTTCCTCACCTTCCTTTCCCAAATCCATCTCATTCCATTTACTGTAATTCTCATCTTCATCTCCCGATAACTCAAATGCATCATCGCACTCATACAAACTTTTTCTTTTTGGACTTTTAGCCCGCCGTATTGTGTAATCTTCATTGAGGCTCATTTGTTGTTGATTTTTCTGTTCTGGTAAAAGGATCAATGCATTGAGAACTTCATTAACAGTACCCGGGCTAACTTCAGTCACATCATGTTTTTCTGCTGTAGCTTCATTTATATGAACTATAAAAGGTCCGTTGTCATGTACATACACTTCAATTTCAGCCACTAACGATGAGGTTATGTAACTGATGGCCGGTCTTCTTAATGCAGCTTCTAATTGTTTATGTTTATGGAACTCATGTGTGTACAGAATCTGTGACAAGCAACATAACATTAATTTTTTTGTATTAGAATGTATTTGAATTTATAACATAGATGCTTTTTTAATAGTTACTTACTGTTAGCAAAGCTATAGGACCATTATACAACTTCTTATACCCACTCCATTCAGATTTTGTTCTTTTCAAACATTCAACCATATATGCGCACCAATTCATATTCGGAATTTCATCTTCATTGTCAATTGACTCCAAGAGCCTCTGGTTTATTGTAGTTGACTTTGTTATTTCTCCGAAAACTGTGTTCCAGAGCACCAAAAAATTAGTTTAAACAAGCGACCACCGTCTTGATTTGCTTTTATCAGATTCAGGATGTTGGTAACAATTAGTTTGCTCGTCGGGAATTGATTTTTGAATTCATCAAATGTTTTTGCAGACCCTTTTCTTGGTCTATTCTTCTCTGTTACTTGTATTTTACCCATTGGGATTCCGAACAGCTCATGCACCGTTTCGTCTGTTATGTTAAGTTTACGATCACCAACATTCACCTAGCATTTTCATAATCAAAGTTCATTATCAACCAGAATCCCAAGCCCGTTGCAGTTGAATCATACTCAAATGTCAAAATTGATTCGAAGCCCAATTTATGTCTTCCTTTTGTTTATCCGACATTATCTTTATTGTTGACATAAAATCTGCAGGTGAGCATCTCATGCTAATTCTTCTGTGCGTGTACTCAAAATATTTGTCGCTATTATTCTTTTCATGAAGCTAATTTTTCTTTTTTTTTTAAGTTTTTTTTTCAGATTTTCCCTTTTTTTCTTTTTCTTATCAACATCTTCGGACGAAGAAGAATCAATAACTACATGCTTCTATTTCTGTTGTTTTTTTTACTTTTTCTTTATTTCAACAACTTCGTCGGATGATGATTCATCAACAAGCACATGCTTCTTTTTCTGTTGTTTTTTTTATTTTTTCTTTATTACCACGACTTCCTCGGATGATAATTCATCAATAAGCACACGTTTTCTCTTGTGTTGTTTTTTTCTTGTTTCTTCTTTGCCTCAACAATTTCATCAGATTATGTTGACTCAACAACTTTTGCTCTTTTCCTCTTCACATGTTTGTTTTTTTATCATGTGCTGATAGGTTGCTCATCATCATCAACCGGTACAAATGGAATAATCGCATACCTCGAAATATCTATATTTTTAAGGGAACATATCAAAATGCAATTTATTTACTATTCAAACGCAACTATTAACATTATTGTTAGACATTCAATGTTTGTATATAAGGTTCCTGTACAAAGGCAATATTTCGTGAGAAGTGTGAGAAGGATTAAAAATTGATATGTAGGCATCATTTTTTGAACTTAGTCATGTTGTTTTGCATTGTTTTGCCTATAAAAATACCAAACATAACAATTAAAAACCGAAAACAATGTATTTTAGGCTTAAAAGTTAAAACACCATGCTAAGAACATTAAGTAGTGTGTTTTAAGTGTTAAGTAGTGTGTTTTAGCTGTTTTATAAATTTAATGACTATAATACATTGGATTGTATTTTAGATTGTTGTGTTTGGTGTTTTTCAAGTTAAAACAACCTAAAACATCATTCCTAAATCCAAAACATGATGCCTACATGCTAATTCTTAATCCTTCTCACACTTCTCACGAAATATGTCCTTTGTACAGGAACCTAAACCCCAAGAGACATACTATAAATTCAAATAATATCAAACGCAAGTTCATTTTCATTAAAACGCAAGTGCTATTCAAATAAAAAAACCAAACATGAACATCATTTGCGTCTTAATATTCCTTACACATTACAATATCTAGCTTCATATATATACATCATCATTACAAAACATTTCTTCTTTTAATATACCAAAAAAATATGAAACAGGGTTTTTTCATAATCCCTCGTTAAGGATCGCTAACACTTCTTGTGGAGTGTACCACATATCATCGTTTATGTTGTTGTCCCCATCTTGTTATTCTGCCATATTCACATCTTTTTGTGCTTGTTCTTGAACATTATTATTGATTTCCATAACAGCTTCATTTTGTAAATCCCCTGCACCTTCAACATTTCCTACTGGATCAGAGGCTACATGGTTTCTATTCCTACGCTGATACACCAAACCATAACGTCTCTGAGCTTGGTCTTGGTTGTTTATGTTATTAAATGCGTCTAATACATCAATACCTATTGCTTGTGGTACAGGATCATCAACAACAACACTTTCTATTAATAAAAGTAGGGCATCAGCAACATCTAGGTATTCTTTGAGAGAGACATAATGTTTTGACATTGTAATTTTAATTTTTAAAAGTTGAGTGATAAAACTAATAAAATCAATTAATCTTTATAGAGAAGACGCAAGTGGAATGGATTGATCGTTTCACATTCTTATTATAATAATGGTTAATTGTGGTAGATATACTATAGGGTTTTGATTGATGTATATAGTTTATTTTATTTTTACTGACACAGCCGACTGATATAAATGCCAGTAAATCATGTCAGTTTTGTAATTATTACTTTTTCAAATATCTAAATTACTAAGTATTGTTAATTACATCTTATAACAAATTATAACGCAAGTACATATAACATTTACACGCAAGTACATGGTTTTTTAACTTACTGATTACAAATTCAAACGCAAATACAAATAACTTTACACGCAAGTAGTATAAAAAAACCCCTAAAAAATGAATACATTAAGACGCAATAAACATGAATTTGAAAAAAATAATTATAAAATCATAATACGAAAACGTATTAACAACTTTTAATTGTTCAGCAAACCTGATTTTGAAGTTTTAGCCGGCTTATCATGGTTTCCTTTGATCGCCGTTCATATTCAACTCCTGTAAAGTATCATTTGGATTTGTTAACTCTAACAACTAATTACACGCAATAATATGCCAAATATTGTATATAAATACCTTATTTTACCTTCGATGCCATTTTTTTTGTGTTGATCGTTTTGTTTTTTTGATTTCACACACTAAAAAAACCCTAATTGTGTTTTGATTTGTGTTGAGTTGAGTAGACGGTTTTCGTTGTAATTTTAGAAACTGAATGTCAGTTGAGTGATGTGTGTAATTTGCCTGCTCTTTTATTTTTTTGATCCAATTACTAATTTGCCCTTATTCATTGTTTTCGACAAATTTAATGACGCGTGTTTTTTACCATCGTGCCCTTCATTATCCGCCTAATCCTACGATTTAGATTACTTCTTACATTTTGTACGCTAAAAACTTTTTACGTTAGCCTCACCCAGTTTAAACTATTGGACCAATTTTAGATGGGTTTAAACTTTATTTTGATTGTCATTAGTTTACATCATGGACAATGTTGTAAAACAAGGTCTCGGAGGCCGAGTACTCTCCGAATAATCGCTACAAGGTCGGTAGGTGCTGAGACCCGAGTACTCTAGGCCTAGGCCGAGTACTTCCTGGGTACTCTCCGACTAGGCCGGGAACTCCCCGAGTACTCTCGACTCCGACTAGGGAGCGCCTAACGACTTTTGTATGATTGTTCGTGAACACATATCAGTTTATATTGAAGCACGTAAATCTCTCAAATCCTTTATGTTTTCATTGCGTTATTTGTGATCATGCATGGTTTCTCTTCTATTTTGCAGTTGTTGCCAACTCTACGGCCACCTCTAGCTTTCTTTGTCGATGGTCTAAGCTAGTCAACAATTAACCTAACCGATCAAAGTTGGTCAAACAGAAAGTCAACAACAGTTTGATTGTTATAGTTTTGTTTCTTCATCTCTTTTCTTAGAAAACCGTGATATTCATCATATCCTCTAACAGTCAACGCTGCCATTTATGATTATGACGTAGAGTCATCTTTTGCCGATGTGGAAGATAGCATATCTGCAACCTCTTATACTACTCTTATTTCCCATATCATCATATATAGAATGAAAATTCTCCTTCTCTACCTTCTTAAATTATAAGATTATCTTTAAATCCAAAAATATGTGTAGAAGCTCCTAGCCAACATTAAATCACTTGGTCTTGAATTACAATTTTTTCTTTCCATTCCTCTATGATTATGATGTGATAAAGTTGGTGTCACTTACATATCCTTGAACCCGATGTGTCATGCTAATGCAAAAAGAGGTTCAATTGTACGATCATGTTTTAGAGAAGGTTGCACACAAGGATTTGAATGCCTTGTTTAATTCTTTTACTAGCCTTTTACTAGTATCTAGTAATGAATACATATATATACAACTTTAAATCGTACGTAGACTTATTATATATTACATACAAATTCTTATTTAAATTAAAATAAATTTTAGCAAATATAGGTGGTCCCTGCAATTTCCATAATTGATACCATAACCAAGATTTGAAACAAGTAAATTAGATGCTGTGATGATATAGTGGTGGCAATGATGGGTAATTAACGTAACCCATCATTTAACCATGTTAAGGGTCAAAACAACTTGCTTACAAGTGAAATATCAAAAAGACCAGTCAAATGATTTTGATTTTCATCTTTAGATAAAAGGGTATATTTTAACATACATAATAATGTTGATTTGGACCTTTCTTGAAATTAGGCTTGTACTTTATTTTGACCATGTCTTAAGTTTAAGTCGGATACAATTAGGGATGTAAAAGAATCAACTGTACAAGAATTGTTTGGTGATGGGTTCATTTACATTCGTTTGTTTAATAAATGAACGAACATGAACAAAGAATTTAGTTTGATTAATTAAATGAACGAACACGGACAAAGGTCGCATTTGTTCAATTGCATTTGTAAACGTCCAGTAAGATGTTCACTTACATTCGTTCATGGTTGCTTACTTGCTTATTTTGTTTAGTTTAGGTTCAGTCATTAGAAACTTAGATCTTTGAAACATTATTTTTAGATAATTATGTTTATGTTTATTATATCTACCTAGTGCCTTTATTTTTGGATAATTATCTATACTACATTATAAAGGGGGAGAGATGTCTACAAATGTCATTTTATATGAATTTTAAGATAGCATAGAAAAAGTCCAATGCTTAAAACCCAAATGTCATGTAGTTTTTTCCATTTCTACTCTTCATGCAAAACCTACTTATACAGGTTCTTTTATCATAACCTTCAATTACTATTAATCTATATTTATATTATATTATAAAGCATTTGAGAAGGGTATCAAACAAAATTAAGTATTTACTACATTTTATTACAAAAAATTGTAATTTTATATAAAAAAATTTATATATAACAAAATTATATAAAAAGGTTTCTACACATACAAATATATACCTATACACCTTAAAAAGATTGTAAAAATCAATTAAAGTTGAACTTTACGTAAAAAAATAATAATTGTGATGCCTTTTCATAAAAAAAATGTGCGCATGAATTGGTTCACGAACCCAAACCGAAACCGGTCTTTCAAACCGGCAAAAACGGGGCTGAACCGAACCAAAACCGGTTCAGACACGAACCGACACCAAACACGAACCGGTTTAGAACTAGTTCGGTTTCCAAGAAAAAGCTGATCTGTGCACGTCTATAAGTTCTCAGATTGAGATGTCTTATGTGGAATATTTTCAACTAACCTAACTTCCAATTTCACTTTTCAATGCCACTGATAGAAATTTTTGGTGCACTTGATTAGCAGTTTTATGGCATTGCTTTATGGGGGAAAGATCCGTACAAATAGCTTTTTTGGTAAGAACTGTGAGAATCAAAGGAGGGTATTTTTTTTTTATTTTTTTTTTTAAATTTTTTTTTCCCCATATTGTTAAACATGTATTATAGTACTGAAAACTAAAAAAAAAAAAAAAAAAAATTTGGTGTAGAGTAATTACGTGTAGAGTAATTACATAATTACTCTAGTGTAAACTAATGTATTTACCCTTAATGACGTAATTACACTAAAAAAAATTTTTTTTAAAAATTTTTTTTTTGTATTATTCATCTAGAAAGAATGTTTAAGCACATGGGAAAAAAAAATTCTAAAAAAAAAATAAATTTTTTTACCCCCTTTGATTCTCACAGTTCTTACAAAAAAACTATATGTATTTGATCTTTACTCTGCTTTTATGATGTGGAAAAAGTTATGGGTATGCTTCTTTGCAGGTTGATTACATGTTTACATATGAATCGTTCCAACATCCTCTTAATGTGGATCTTATAAAGCTTTCTTCTCATCGACAATCTCTCCAGATTTGGCACTTTCAACATATTGAGTGGGACTATTAGTATAATAATAGTTGCTAATGAGTCAAACCACTACTTCTATTTTTTTACCGGCATGTAGGTCAAATTGCATATGGTATATAGAACGTAGCATGCTATCATTTCTCCTTATAGAATTTAAAAAATTACCCCAGTACGAAGCACAAGTGCTTACACATACACAAACATACACCTTACATATTGATTCTTTTAATCGTTTTAAAGTTTGAATTATGTTTCCGCCTGTATTGTCGCATCCACCACAACGCGGGTTCCCTTCCAGTGTTTATAATTATCATATCAAGTGCTTAACACAGTGATTGTGTCTAATATATGAGATTAAGAATGTTGTTTTTCTTTTTCTCTTACTTTCCTTTTCCTTTTCTTTCTCCTTTTTTTAGATGATATACATCCGTTTGTTTTCGTGAACCGTTATGAACAAATTTAATTCCTTAATGATCGAAGATGAACAAGAATCTTTGTTTGATATGTGTTTGTTAACCATTCATGGACAAGTTTAATGCCAAACAAACAAACATAAGCAATGCTTCATTTGAATTCCACTCAATAGTTATAATCACTTTAAGGCCATTTTATAAGGAATATTGGATTTATATAATCCTAACTATCGGTTATTGGCCGCCACCAGTACCAACTTTAAATATCACTGCTGACAGTTCTAACTTTTAACCTATTTTCCCACAGCGGTCCCATACAAACTAAAAGTTTTAGTTTTTGCTGACGTGGTATGCCATATAGGCAGTCATTGTCATCAAAATTTTGTCACATAAGCAATCCACGTTATCAAAAGTTTGACTTTTTTGCCACATTAGTAGTCCACGTCAGCAAAACTTTGACTTTTTTGCCACATTAGCAGTCCACATCAGCAAAACTTTGACTTTTTTGCCACATTAGCGATCCACGTCAGCAAAACTTTGACTTTTTACCACTTAAGTTGTCCACTTCAGGAAAAACTAACTGGGATAACTTTTAATTAATATGGGACCGCTGATAAAAATAAGTTAAAAAATGGAGCGTGTCAGCAATGATATTTTTAAGTTGCGACTGGTAGCGACAAATAGCTGAAAGTTAAGATTATTTAAATACAATATTCCTTTAAAGTTTCGTTCTATCACACAACACACATAGGTCTTTGGTCCTTATATTGTTAGAAATGTTTTTATTATATGCGTATTCCTAATGTATTTCACTAGTATGTTCTACCTGATTTCTTTGGTAATAAAATCTAGAATCATTGACCAAGAAGTCACTTGTAGTTGGTCCCTTTAGTATGCGCATCTCTGTAGCTATATCTAACGAAAGAAAGAATGAAATTCTTGAAGGGTGTAATTGCAATCTTGTTGAGTTATATAATAAGTGTTGATGAAGGCAAAAAATCAAGGATTACATTAATCCTTCGTCTGAAGAATAAGGGTTATGAGTCATCTAAACTATCAATTTCCTCCTTGAAGTTTTATGTAACAACACTGCAAATTGTTGGCTACTTGATAAAGACTAGAAAGCTAAGGAGCTGGTTTGTCAGTCAATCATTAACTAAGTCCACAATGGAATGTTGAAGACCTAAAACTGATGGAATGAAGAAATGCTAGTTAACATAGGTCAACAGTTGTGTCAAGTAAAGTTGTTTTGACAAATTGTTATGCTTTACACTAGTTGTTTGTCAAAACCAGCAATTTATGTCATATTGAGTCTAGTCCTGTGTAACAAACTGTCCAGCTGTAATCTATAAACAACTGGCAGTTACATTTCTCTAATGTTCTTAGATAACACTTTTATGGTGACGTCACCAGCGTTCTCAACTCTCTATAAATAGCACAGGACATTCTGTACTGAGACACTGACATAGGCACCTGATTGAGTTCACTTGAATCCAACAAGAAAAACCCATGGTCCCTGCTTTGATCATTGTTTTGAAGACACAGTTATCACACTCTGATTTGTTCAAGGTTCGAATGAAGAGCTTGATGCCCACATATACTATGGTGATTTTTAAAAAATCTTTGATCTTTTATTTAATAATACAGAGCATGAAATCTAGGTATTTTTTTCGTTTTGATCCACACATAAACGTTGGTCTATGTCATCCATCTTTGTTTTGATTACATGTGAACCCTTTATTTTTTTCACTTAGGATCCACCATAGAGGGCGGTATACGAAGTTTCCGAGAGAATATATGTCAACGACTCAATGTTAATGTTAACTATGTTGATATGATTGACATTGACCACTTGAACAAGATGAAACATTGAAAAAGAGACGGGGTTATTTTAATATGGTATTTCTATCTAGTATTTGTAAGTTAAAAGACAAATATACCCTCACATGAGGTGCACATAAGGAATTAGACGGTGTTAGGTAACAAGAGTAAAATGACAAAAAAAAAAGTAGATAGCAGCATAGTTCAATGCTAAAATGGTAAAGCTTGAGCATTTAGAATGAGATGACAAAACTAATAAAACCGCTTGAAAGAAAACAACATTTAACTCAATAAAACATATATAAAAAGTTAAATGCTTTAGCTTCCTTTTCCCGGTCTTCATATCTAGGAAGAGCTTGTGTAAAAATATGAGTTTTGAGGGTTTTTATAAATGAAATAAATTATTATTATTTTGTTAAAGTTTTTGTCGTTAAACGGTCAAAATTTTTGAGTGGTTGTGATGGTTCGTGGCAGATGTGCCAGGCCCATGGTCTCCACACGTTAGGCTTGTGAGGGGTGGTGTTTACGGAGAGACACGTCCCATGTTGCTCTCCCACAAGCCTCACTCTTATTTTTTTTTAATGCCTAATGAAGCCCGATCATTCGAACACGCCTATTGACAAAAGTCCCTACACCCATTAGTCTTAAAGCTTAGTGTCCTTTCTCAAAAATAGGTTAAAGGAGTATTGAAAGCTTTTGTTCAACGAATCTCTTTTCCATGAACCCATGACACATCAATTCCTCTAAATAAAGAAATCATTTTCGATTTTGAAAACTATCAACTCTTTTATTAAAAAGTTAACGTGACCTTTAATACTTGAAGGAGACATGACTTTAAATGACATTTATGTTCATAGTGGTTCATGTATATTTTAACTTGTCAAAATTTACTTGTAATTATTTGGTGGCGGCTCGCTCTCCTCCTTAAAGACGAGTAGTTTAAAGAAGTTTGCTTTTAAAAAAAAAATTTAACTTGTCAAAAGGCCGTATATTTAACTTGTCAAATCTTGAAAAAAAAAAATAAAAGGGAGAATTGGATTTTAATAATCCAAACTTTGCCTCATTGACCGATAATAATTTGTACTTAAAAAATTTCTCACAACAGTCTCAACTTTCAACGTAGGCCGATAATGAACTTTTTAACTTTCAAACTCTTTTAGTTTTGAAAATGGATTAGTTTTCAGTTAACAAACATTTATTGTCGGCCAATACTTTGAAAATTTAGACTATTATGGAGAATTTCTTAAGTACATATTATTGCGGCCAATAAGACTTTTTTAGATTATTAAAATTCAATTCCTAAAAAATATAATAATAATAATAATAATAATAACAGATCACAGCTTCGCTTTCCAGGTTTCAGACCTTCTTAACATGCCGAACTTTAGCTCCAGCTCTAAACGGTCAAGACAGACTTTGAGAGGCATAGTTTATACGACTTTGTGGGTGATTTGGAACGAGCGGAACAACCGGTTTTCAACAATAAAAGACGAAGACCTATCGAGATTGTTGAGATTGTTAAATCTATGTCGTTTTTTTGGTATCGTCATAGGTCTAGACATAAAGATATCGAGTGGAAAGTGTGGTGTAATTGTCCTTTGGATTGATGTTTTCGGTTTTTCGCTCTTAGGTCCTTTCTTTGAGGACTCTTTGAGTTGTGGTTAATGAAGTTTTCTTTTCAAAAAAATAAGGTTGATGAATCAATGATTCAGTTCTACTATTTACACGTTTTACTAAAAGCTCAACATCATGAAATCATCATACTAGCCCGTTACATAATTTTTGTCTATATTTTACAAGGACCGTAACTCCTGATAAATTAGTAGGATAGGGCACCAACAGCTTGGGCCAAACGGGAAAAGTAGCATCTCGGCTACACGGTCCCAGCTGGTTAGGCTTGGCAAATCGGCTAGCAAAAGGGGCTCGTGGAAGCAGACGAGGCTTGGGCATCTTCATACGGTCATATGACTGTTACATCAATTGAAAAAAATACATTATCCATTTGATCGTTGCTTTTTAAAAAAATAAAAAATTATTTAATCTTTTAGATACCAACTCAAATTCATTCATTCATTCAAACCATTTCACCTCAATTCATTCTTCATTCATCCTGACCATTTCAAACGTTTCACCATGGATAAGCAAAAAAAATTAAAAATTGGTTGAGTCACGCAAGAAAACACCAAATCTCGGGGAGGCGTGCAAGCTCACAAGGTGCGAACCGACGTGATGGTGGTTCGTTACATCCTAAATTTCAAGGTAATCTTTATAGGCCTAAACTACCCCAACCCAACCTACAAGGATATTTTATGCAACCCCCACCCAATTTTTATAGCCCAACATACAACACACAATTTTTTCCTCATGGTAGCGTGCCTACACAACCCCAACCCCACAAGAATATTTTACACAACCCCCCCCCCCCCCAAACCAAATTTCGACTTTTCAGGAGAGGATATGGAATCTTTCGATGTGTTTGAAGAAGATGATGATCCGTTCCCGAAACCAAATTTGAAGATGATGAAGAAGAGGGGCAGATTGGAGAAAATGTTGAGGTTCGAAAAGACCCAAAGGGAAAGAAAAATGGGAATAGTGGTCGCGCTGAGCGAACCGATTGGGGTCGGGAAGAAGTTGCTTTGGCGAAAGCATACGTACATGTTTTGGTCGATCGGGTGAAAGGAAACAAACAAAACAAAAATAGTTTATGGAATGTCGTGTTAGAGCATTACAACGAACTACTTGGTGGTTCCAATCGCACCACTTATTTTCGTTCAAAATGGGGTAAAATGTCGATGCAAATGAATGCGTTCAACATCTATTACATTCAAGCGGTCCTAATTTTTTACCTTTTATGATTTTGAATATTTTTAAAAAGTCTTTTAAATATATTTATATTTTTTTATTTTTATAGGAGTGGATTAGAAAAAGCGGTTGCACCATGGTAGATGTCATGACAAGGGCATTAGATGATTATCAAGAAAAAGCAAAGAAGCCTTTCAAACATTTAGCTGCGTGAAGATTGTCAAAGAAAGTGAGAAGTGGTCAAAAGTCCGGTTGATGAACGAGGAGTCGGGAAGTAGTTCGGATAAGCGAAAAAGATTGTCGGAATCCGGATCGCACTTTTCTACAGGAAACGCGGAGAGGAGGGTGCCATCCGGTGCGTCGGTGTCGAACTTAAACGAAGACACTCGCCCGACACAACCTAGGAGACGAGAAAAAAACACGGCAAGTCGTCTAGCAAAAGTGGATTGGAGGAAACAGTCCGGAGTACGCCAAAAATAAAGAGGCGACACTTAAGGATATGGCGGTAACGCAAAAGAAAGTCGCAGACGAGTATATGTCGTTACTCGCAGCACAACTGACGAGCATCAGAAAATAGATTTTAACGCCGACTTTGATTCTTGAACAAACCGCATGACAATCTAAGTGGTCCGATGAAGAAAGTGGCGATTGCGCGTAAACGGGAAATTGCGTTAGCATATAATTGGCCGATAGATTGACTCGAGTCGGATGAGGATTAGTTTTATTATTTTATGTTATGTTTCGTATTTCTTTTTATTGTATTAACATTTATTTTATTTAAGTAATGTTTGTTTGGTTTTTATTTTGTTTTAA
>JAUTDX010004058.1:0-44412 GCA_030844895.1 Ambrosia x helenae
AAGGGGAAGGTCACCAATGGCAAGATCTCTCTGGATGAAGTTATCAATGTTGAGAAGTTAAAGCACAATCTTATGAGTGTGTCCAAATCATCTATAGTGGTCGTTCTTTTCACTTCCCTAGTACAGAAACATTAGTGTTAAAACCGAGAGTTAAAATACCAAAAGAATGGATATTATGAGGGCTCCTAGAAGAAATAATACTTATGGCATGGATATATGTGTACAAGACAACTTGACAGAGGAGTCTACATGTCTACTCTCAATGATAGAACACAAACAATCGATGCTTGATTATGAATGATCGTATTCTTACTTACAGACTTTGACATATATATGTAACATTAAGCATGAACTAACTTTGACTTGCAACATTTCACAAAACTTTGTTTTGAAAAGAATTTGTCATTTTATGCAAAAAAGTGAAAACTAAAAGTTAACGAGTCAAATATGTAAATATGCATGACAATGTATCCACATATATACCAACTTTGTACACCTACTGAGAATGTATAGTAAATAGGAAAGAGTGTCAAACCAAATAAAGTTAAGTCCAAACTTTTGTTGGCCATGTATGTCATAAATCAGCATTGTTTCATCTCCTTGAATGCAGTATCCCAAAAGCTTAACAAGATTTCGATGTTGAAGTTTGGCAATACATCGAACTTCGTTCTTGAATTCAGCAATACCTTGCCTTGAAGATTTTGACAATCGCTTCACAGCTATCTCTCGACCATCCTCCAGCACACCCTAATGTTTTCCAAACTTATGATTAACTTTTCATCAGATATCATATTCACCATACCCAATCTGATAAATGAGCCTCACATAAATTGATAAGTTAATAACTAAAATTGATAAAAATTTATTACCTTGTAAACTGGACCAAAGCCACCTTGTCCAAGCTTATTAGTGATTGAAAAGTTACTTGTGGACTTAGTGATAACAGACAAGCTAAAATATGGTAAATCAATATCTTCCTTATGACTGCCGGAGATAGAATCTTCATTGAGGTCTAGCATTGAGTCACCCATAGTGATATGTGAAATTAAAATATAAAAAGAATATATTCAACCAAGCATGAAAGTCAAAAAGTTAACTTTACATTTTACTTCAGGACATAGAAGTTTGAATCATGATCCAGGTTGGGGCCTTATAATTCCATGTAATTTGTATTGTTAGTTTTACATTATGTTTTTATAATTCGTCAGTTAAATGAGGTTAAAGCTAGTAATTTGTATTTATTTAACCAACTACCATATATGATGGTGTGTGTTGTTTTCTTACACCTATTGGATAGATATGAATATTTATTAATATTGTTAAACAAAGTTGTGTTGTGTGTGTAGATTTATTAGAACTAAAATCGACCCAATATGATGTTTTTAATCATTTCTAGTTCCTTATTCATGTCCCCCCATAGTATCAAACAAGTGTAACCAGTCTCTAGACATTAACCATCATACAAAGTGGTATCAGAGACACAATAGTCATTCAAAGGATAAGAGAGAGGAATCGGATTTTTTCAACGAAGTAAACGAATTGTTGCAATCAATGGTTCAAACCAATGGCTGCAATCAATTAATCATTCACCGAAATAGTCATTGAAATTGATGGATCAGATAATTCATTTATGTGATCAATTAACAAAGTTAATTACATCGTAATTCATATGGTTATCTAAAGAAGTAACATCAGAATTCATAAAGATTTAGAAATTGTAGAACATTCAATGGCCGCAATCAAGGACAAATTGAATATAGGATTGAAATTGCAGCCAAATCGCGTGAAATTCAAACAATTAAAAACGATTAGAAGATCAAATCTCCATGGTAATTGAAACCCCTAAAGGCGATTAGAAGATCACATCATCGTAAAAATTCAAACCACCAAATATGATTAGAAGACTAAATCTTTAATAATAAATGGAAGGAAGAATTATACATGATTTCTCAAACCGCTATATTGGAGATAATTCAATCTAGTTACCGTTGGAGGTTGTTATATTCGGATGAGAATAATGTGCATGGTCAAGAGTTGTTCTTGATATCATGCAAGTTCCTAATTTCGAGTTCAGTTTGTTAATTTTTAATTGTTTTTAACCGTTATGTATAGTTTTCTATTTAAGGCTATGCCTTGCATTGAATAAATCATCCAAAGGCATTTGAAGAATTGTGATTATTTGCTTGTATTTGCTCTAACAATTTGTATCAGAGCTAATCCAGGTTATAGTCATTCTCAATTCTTAATCTCACACACACTATTCTGTCAATTGTTCTCTGTTCTTATGCTAACAATCAAAACACTGGTGCACCTAATCCTCCTCTTCCAATCTTTAAGGGAGAGGGATACGAATTTTGGAAGATCAGGATGAAAACAATCATTATGTCACAAGATCTCTGGATTTTGTGGAAAATAGTTTCAATGACAGTGATGCTGACCAAACCAGATTGAGAGACCACAAGAGAAAAGATGCTACGTGCATTATCTTTGATCCTGTCTGGTGTACATGATGAACTATTCTCTAGAATAGCCGGGGCTACCATTTCCAACCAGGCTTAGACTTTGTTACAAAATAGTATGAAGGTGATACAAAGGTTCAAATGGTGAAATTGCAAGTTTGCGACGAGAATTGAAAACAATACATATGAAGGATGGAGATAATGTGGGTGATTTCCTGTCAAAGGTCATGAAGATTGTCACTCAACAAAGAGCTTTTGGTGAAACAGTAATAGATCAGAAGGAGGTAGAGAAAGTTTTGAGAAGCTTACCAATAAAATGGGATCACATTGTGCTGCTATTGAAGAATCAAAGGATCTAAGTGTGATGACCTTTTATCAATTAAAGGATCTCTACAGTCCCATGAAGGTAGAGAGAATAAAGGTAGTGAGAATGTTGCAGAAGAACAAGCTTTTCAAGCTAAGGAAGAAGAGACAAGTCTATTCACACGTGAAGAGGAAGAGGCAAAGGTAATGGTCGAGGTAAAGCCAATGTCCAATGTTACAATTGCAAAAAATGGTCATTTCAGCAGAGACTGCTGGAATGAACCTCAAGCATCACCGCTATTGGTGATGAGCAGGATGAGGAAGAAGGACAATTATTCATGGCCATCCGGAGATTGAAGAAAACTAAGCCTTAATGACAACCAAAGTGATGCTAGTCCTCCTAACATTTGGTTTCTTAATAGTGGTTGTTGAAACCACATGACAGGATAAATGACTTTGTAAAAACATTGATAAAACGAACATGTTGTTGTTCGTATGGGTAATGGGAAGAGAATCAATGTAGAAGGAAAAAGGGTCCGTGAGTCAAGAAAGTTTAAGGTGGAAAATAGAAAGACTCTAACTGATGTCCAATATGCTCCAGACTTAGGGTATAATCTGCTAAGTGTTGGACAGTTGATGAAGGAGGACACCGATTGGTTTTTTGATGATGGAGCATGCACAATACTCAAGAAGAGCACTGGCAAAACAGTGTGTACAATTCCTGTGGCAAATAACAACACATTTCACTTGATGTGCCAACTCAAATCATGTGGCATTTGCTACAATTGTTGATGACTCATATTCATGGCATTTGATGTTTGGACACCTGAATGAAAGGAGCATACAAAGTTTGTGTTCAAAACAACTAGTCTATGGACTACCTAAATTGAAGCACTGGAATGTTTGTGAAGGTTGTATGCATGGGAAGTTAGCAAGGGCCCTGGTTTCCTGTGAATCATCTAAGACAGTGGAAGTACTCAATCTTATTCATTCGGATGTCTATGGACCCATGCCTACAAAATCTTTGGGAGGTAATAGGTACTTTCTTCTTTTTATTGATGATGCTAGTAGAATGACTTGGCTTTATTTTCTACAAAACAAGTTTGAGGTGTTTGAAAAGTTTAAAATATTTAAAGCCAAACTTGAAACAAAATTGAGTAAGAAAATCAAAGCTTTTAGAACAGATACGGGAGGAGAGTTTTGTTCAAAAGAATTCATGGTTTTTTGTGAGAAGGAAGGTATAAGGAGGGACTTAACACCTCCTTACACTCCTGAACATAATGGAATTTTAGAAAGAAAGGATCGAACTATAGTTGAAATGGCTTTAAGTATGTTGCATGAGAAAAATCTAAGTAACATATTCTGGGAAGAAGCATAGCTACGGCTGTGTATCTTAGGAATATGTCCCCTACAAAAGCTCTGATGAAGCCACACCTTTTCAAGGGTGGTATGATCGTATTCCATCAGTTCATCACTTGAAGTTGTTTGGGTGTGTGGCTTATTTCTTGATTCCTAAAAACAAAGAAAGAAGTTAGATGACAAGGAAAGAAAGTGTGTGTTTGTTGGTTACTCCCAAAATTCAAAAGCCTATCGTTTGTATGATCCAATTATAAGGTGTGTCATCACTAGCAGAAATGTTGCTTTTGATGAACATCGTAAAATCGAATGACAAACAAGATGATAAGTATGGGATACCATCAAAGTTTGTTAACATGTGGGAACCAAGTGAAAGTGAAGAGTCTGGTGAACTGAATAATGAGGAAACTAGCAACAACACCAACACTTTGAATGTGATCAGTAATACTGATCAAAGTACCAGTCAAAATGAAAGTAGCAGAAGTGAAGCAATTGGCAGCTGCAGTAGCAGTGGCATAGATACAAGGGTCAGATCTTTAAGTCAAATATATGATTCCGTAGTACCATTTGAGCCAGAACAAGTTCAGCAATTGTATGAATGTGGGTTAGCTCTATCATCTATGGAACCCACATCTTATGAAGAAGCTATGTTGTCAAAGTCTTGGAAAGAAGCTATGATGGTTGAATTACAAGCATTAGAGAAACACAAGACCTGGACCTTGGTGGATTTGCTAGAAGGCAAACAAGTCATAGGCTTGAAATGGATTTTCAAACTTAAGCTGGATGTAGAAGGTATGGTTCAGAAGTACATAGCTAGAATAGTTGCAAATATGCACAGGAATATAAGATTAATTATGAAGAAACTTTTGCCCCAGTGGCAAGATTTGAAATAATACAGGTTATCTTATCTCTAGCTGCTCAACAAGGTTGGAATATGTATCAGCTTGATGTGAAGTCTACTTTTTTAAATGGATCTCTTCAAGAGGAAGTGTATGTTACTCAACCACCAGGCTTTGAAGTGAAAGGGCAGGAAGAGAAGATGTATCAGCTTCATAAGGCCCTCTATGGCCTTAAACAGTCACCTAAGGCCTAGTATTATCGAATTCATTCTTATTTATAGCTTCACTCTTATTTAAGAATCACCAGTGAACTACTGTGTATGTCAAGAAGACTACTGTATAATAATTATATTCATTTTTGTTGATGATATAATTTATACTAGCGCATCTCAGTTATTAGTAGAAGAGTTTAAATCAAAGATGATCAAGGAGTTTGATACGAGTGATCTAGGAAAATTAAGTTATTTTCTTGGATTAGAAATCAATCAAACTAGAAATACTGTGTCTGTTTCTCAAAAGAAGTATGCAAGTGATCTTCTTAAAAGATTTGGTATGTGGGGTTGCAAAGGTGTAAAGGTTCAGAAGTTTGGTTAAAGGGCTTCTGTACTTAACATATTCAAGGCCTAAACTAGCTTTTGTTGTTGGGTTCATTACTAGATACATGCATGCTCCTACTTCAAGGCACTTTGGAGAAGCAAGAAGGATAATAAGATATGTTGCAGCAACAATTGATTATGGTTTGTGGTATAATAAAGGATCTGAAGTTAAGTTGGTAGGCTTTTCTGATAGTGACTGGGCACGTTCAACTGAGGATCGCAAAAATATTTCAGCCTATGTTTATTCTGTGGGAAGTAGTGCAGTAGCTTGGAGTTCAAAGAAACAACCAGTGGCTGCACTCTCATCGATTGAAGCTGAGTATATCTCACCTAATGCTACTGCTTTCCAAGTTGTTTGGATGAGGCGATTGTTAAATGAGCTTGGCTAGAAAGACGAGAAAGCAACTGAGATTTTCTGTGAAAATGTTTTTCAGTTATATTTTACCAAAAAATGCAGCATTACATAGCAGGAGCAAACATATAGACATCAATAGTTTGGTTGATTCCAATCAAATAGTGTTAAAGGCTTGTAGAACTCAAGAGCGGGTTGCTGATTTGATGACAAGGCCTCTCGGGACTGAACAATTTTGCTACTTAAGAGAAGCTTTGGGAGTTAGAAAGATTGAATTAAAGGGGGGTATTAGGGATAATTTAATCTAGTTACCGTTAGAGGTGTTATATTCGGATGAGAATAATGTGCATGATCAAGAGTTGTTCCCGCAATCATGCAAGTTCCAAATTTCCAGTTCTAGTTTGTTATTTTCGAATTGTTTCAATTTGTTACCGTTATGTATTGTTTTCTATTTAAGACTAAGCCTTGCATTGAATAAATCATCCGAAAGCATTTGAAGTATTGTGATTATTTGCTTGTATTTGCTCTAACACACTAAATAGATTAGAAGACTAAATTTTGATTAATAAATGGAAGGAAGAATTACACACGATTTAGACCGCCGCTATCCCCATTTCATTTTTTTTTTTTTTTTTTTTTGATGAGAATAACACCGCCATAATGAAATCGGAAGTCGAGTGGCAAGAGAATGGTCAAGACTACGGCATCAAGCATGGAACGAGTAGAACACACACATACCAACAATGGATGATCAAGTTCTTTAGGGAGATCATCAATAAAGCCATGATTTAGGGGGAATTGTTGAAAATATAGTCAAGCCTCAGTATCTTAAGCTGTTAAAATTAGTTGTAACCACCATATGAAAGGGTGTGTTGGTTTCTTACGCCTCTTCAATACCTATAACTATGTATTACGTTGTAAAACAAAAATTGTGTCGTGTATGTAACATTAAATTAATAGAAGTAAAGCTTATCCAATATCCGTTTTTTTATCATTTCAAGTTGCTGTTCATATTCCCTGCATAGAATCCTCAATTGTAACCAATCTCTTGACATCAAACAGTCTCAAACAGGTTATTGTGTGCTCAACAAAAGATGTATTAAGTATATATGAATAGTTGACAAACGTTGAAATATTTGATATTAATAACGAGCTATATCTTTTTCAGCTATATTTTATGACCACTACATATAAACCATACTTAATATATCCATAAATATATAAGTTGTTAAATATGAAATCTCGTGTGAAAAAAAGAAAAGCACATTTTCCTTACCTTGTCTTTTCATGAAAGACCGTTTCTTCTTATTTCTGGCACATATTGCAAGAGTCACACCAACCACGACCAAACATACTGAGGTTGACAAAACCGCTATAATTATGGTTTTCTTTTTGTTGGTAGCAGAGCCAGGGGTCGTAGGACCTTCAATACACAAGGAAAAATATTTTATTAAGCAACCAAATATTCTTGCTAATTGTTACTAGCTATTTATGTCCTTATTGTTAGTCAAATGTGAAAAAGAAACATGCAAAAGATTAAAAACAAAACCCGTGAAAAGAGATTAAGCACTACTTTTTGTAGAAACATTTAGCCGTTTTTGACAAAAAGGGACAAGTACCACGTTTTTTCTTTATTTTTTTTTTGAACGGCCGACGGTACCACCCATAACGAAGCCCCGCACCCTTCAGGTCCAGTCCCCGGGCCCCCCTAAGCTCCAGCCCCTCATTTCAGAATAACCCTACTCTGAGTGGGATTCGAACCTGTGATCTCCCATGGCAGGAACCCCACAAAGTGGGTAAACCTTCCACCTCCGTTGTAAGAACATCTCTGACGGCGTCTATGACCCTCGTGGAGTGAAAGACGCAAAGATAGAGAAGAAGGTTTATCTAGAGACGAATTAAAAGAAAACAAGCAAAAGAAAAAATAATTAATCAACTCAAACAAAGACTGCTTACTTGTTATTCGAATGTAAAGATCTTGAGTGTCATCGGACTGTCTAACATCCATTAGATCACCAAGCCATAGCAAGCATCCACTTCCACCATTTCTAATATCAGCATTTGCATATGCGGTACAAGAACAATTCCTCATGCACTCGGCCATACATTCCTTTAGATTAATACTATAATCATACCATGCATTTTGTGTGTCCGGGAATTTCACACCTGAAAACCTTTTAAACCCATTCCCACAGTCCAAAGGTGTTTTCAGGACACACCCACTTGACCAGTTTCCCGCATTCCATTCCTCAACGCGTTTGGGCTCAAAACCTTCCATACAACTACAGATAGGGAAATTCCTGTTGTTACAGTGGCCATTTGGACCGCAGTATCCATATTGATTACATGTATCAGCACGTACTGTAGGTATAATAATTTCCCACTTTTGGGTGCTCTCAACCCAAATCATAGTTTGGAAATCACCTTCAGGGTTCAAATAAGTCCTTAAAACCACAGACTTCTCAACTTCAATCATAAAATATATCTCCTTCTCATTCAAAACAAATTCGTTTACGGGTATGATTTTTCCTCTCAAATTAGGTACACCACTAAAGGTAACCCCGTTCCATGGCCCAAACCTTGTGTGCAAAACCGAACCCCGTTTCTCAAATATCTGTGGAAATCCATTTGTATCCATCCATACTACATACTGACCAGGAGAAGGATCATCAAGGCTCTTCCATGATATAAATTGCCTGTCTATGCCTGAAACCAAGTCCTTACCGATTTTCATACCCGGGAGATAGGTATCTCCAGGGTAATCAAAACTTTGCCATATAGTTCTATTTTCCTCACTTACAACAAGATTTCCATTATCTAAAAGCTGCGCCACTGGATTAATTATTTTCTTTGAAGATTCAATAGAAGATGTCCAAATAGTAGTATTAATAATACCAACAGAAACAAGTTCCAGGATTCCGTTGCTACTAACTTTGAGGATGCCTGAAGTAGTGTTGAGTGGTTTATCTCTATTTGCAACCCAGACAACGGCGCCATTTGAATCGTTTTTGTACCATATTCCCAAATATCGGTTCTTGGAACTACCCGGGCTGAAAAAATCCAGTTCAAACACACCACCAGATGAAGCAATGGAATCACCATCTCTGATTATTTGAGTTGGGGACAAAGTATCTACTGCAATAGAACTTGCTAACATAGAACATAAAGCCCCATAAAATAACCAAAGTATGGTAAGACTCTCCATTATTATTTTCTTTTATCTAAACTATTAGCTAGCTATTCAGTTTTTCATTTGGAATGGCAAGAGGGTATATATAGCAATTGATATTTTATTTATTAGATTATTTCATAAGGCAAATATTAATCTGATAATAACATCTTACTGAAGGCTATATGTTTAATGTGAGCTGACTTTGAATAGTTAGCACTGATAAGTTATTCTTCTCTATTTCGGTAATTTATGTTTTTTTTTAACTTTTAATAATATATATTAGTGATAAGAACCAGATGTTGATTCGTACTGATATAAAGGAAAACAAAACCAAATCAACAGATAAGTTACACCATATATCACCAACCAATCATCGACACACTCTTCACTTAGAGATCACCACCAAATTTTTATTGGTTATTTACGGTTGGAATAGCCTCCAGTAATTAAAAATTTTCAAAAAAAAAAATAAATTGATGTCAGTTTCATATAATTATAAATAATACATTCGAATTTAAAATTTACATGCAAAATGTGTTTATAATTGATAGATATGACACAAATCAGCTAATTAACTAGCTTCATCTCTATTACCTTATTACGGACCGGAGGTGTCTATTAATAAGGTAATTTCGTTAAAGTTTTAAGATAGGAGTTTAAATGTCTCTTCACAAATGTCTAATCTTTGATCATATTCTTCCCTTTATACCCCTTGTGTACAAGATATAATGCTTATTGTATATGTGTGTAATCCACACTTTATATCACACTCAACATGTAACCTCCTTTCATAACACCAATTCAATTTCAATAAAACCATGCTCTTAATTAAGTCCTTTATGGTGTCATTATGTTATATTAAACTAGATTGATAAAGTGGTAATTTAACATCAAGTTTAAGATGGAAATTGAAGGGTTTCAAGCTCAACACTAAATTTGTTACATCGTCTTCATTGTTTGTTTCCAAATGGAGACCCAATACTATTCAATGCGATCATCAATTTATGCAAGTTGAATGTAACAAATGATCCTCTTTAGAGCATTCCAGTGATCTATACGGGGATCATGCATATGCATGCAAATTTGTTGAACATACGTGATATCAGGTCTAGTGAAAGTAATGTACTGAAGCGCTCTAGCGAGACTTCTGTAGAGAGTGGGATCATGAAACAGGTCCCTAGAGTTGGCACTGAGCTTAGAATTGGTGTCAACATGAATGGAGACTGAGTTGCAAGACTGCATACCTACACGAGCAATAATATCAAAGTCATGGGAGTGTTGTAATAAGAACATGGAGTCTCTATTGTGGGTGACCAAAATCCCCATGAAGAAACGAAGGGGATTTAGGTCTTTCATGACGAATTCTGTAGCAAGTTTAGCCATGAGATAATGACGAAGGCGATTAGAGGAGGTGACAAGAAGAATGTCGTCAACATAAAGAAGAGTGTAGGCAATGTCATGCCCGTTGTGTAGGGTAAACAGAGAAGCATCGCATTTTCTATGATGAAAGCCAAAGTGAGAACAAAATTAGTGGACCGTTGATAACATGTCCAGGGTGCCTGTTTGAGGCTAGAGAGTGCTTTCTTGAGTAGGCAAACATGTTTAGGAAAATGGCGATCTCGAAAGCCCATGGGTTGGTGCATGTACACAGCTTCATGTAAGTTCCCATGAAGAAAAGCATTGGTGACGTCCATTTGATGAACTGACCATGATTTTGACAATGCTAGAGATAAAACGGTTCGGATGGTGGCAGGTTTTACAACCTGACTAAATGTGTCACTGTAGCCAACTCCCACCTGGTGTGTGCGTTCGTCACACACCAAGCGTTGTTTATACCTTTCCAAACTGTCATCTGATTTGAATTTTTGTTTAAATATCCACATGCTCCGAATTACGTTCATATGTGGTTGTCGTGGTACCAACTTCCAAGTTCCATTTTTAATAAATGCATTATATTTGTTGTTCATGGCGGAGAACCATACAGGTATAGACAATTCATCGGTTGGGTTTTTAAGTATGTGTGTGATGTCAGCGGAGGTGGATGCGTGAAGGTTGAGATGATGTTTGGGTTTGAGAATATCACTTATTGAGCGAGTATGCATTGTTCAAATAATAGAGCTAGAGTTTTATAAAGAACATAGAGCTAGATTTTTTTTAGATTTTTTAAAAAAAGATAAAGATGATTGTCCCGGGTGTCCAAGATATTGATGCCAGAGTTGAGAGCTAATGGCTGCAAAGGCGGAATGTTGAGAGGATGATGGGCCAAGCATAAGCGGGTACAAATCACCGCTGTTGTTGCACCAGGTATGGGTCTTGTAATCCTTCACAAAAAAAAACAAACGGATCAAATTCAACAGAAACAGAATTATCGGTTGTGAAACAGCGAACAAAAATTAAGTTTTTAAGTAATTTTGGTGACTAAAGGACATTTTTAAGGATAAAGGGCAGGAAAGGTTTTGGCAGGATTTTGGTGCCTTGTCCATGTACGGGTATAGTGTCGCCATTTCCAACAATTATATTTTTTGAATTACACTTATTAGAAAAGGAAAGAAAGTCACCTTGATCATGAGTCATGATAGCGGTCGCCCCGGTATCCATGTTGGGAGTCTGATCCTGATGTTGAAGCACCATGGTGTATAATGCTTGTTCAATGTCCGTAGGTGTGTAGGCGGTGTGATGAGCCTGATTAGGACGTGAGCTGAGTATCCCTTGAGAAGTATTATCGGGCTGCTAGGACCGATTATTAGAGGTACTCGGGTATGGGTATGGGTAGGGGTGTGGGCTAGGTAGTGGGCTGTTGCTGGCTGATCTATCCATAGGCACAAGGTGGAGCAAATGGTCCCTTCCAATATCATGGAGAAGATCCCCATAGGTTGTGTCCTCTACCTGAGTAAGACCGACCACGACGCCCACCGTGGCCACGTGAGTGGTCTTGTTAACCGATCGATTCCTGTCTAGTGTCGGACTGAGACGACCGGGAGGTTCCGGCTACCAATGTAGTCCTGGCAATTTTGGAGGCAGCAAGAGCTTGCTCGGCTTTGCGTTGTTCGACCTGTATGAGTTTCGAGCAGACCGTGTAGTAGTTGGGCAAAGGTACCTATTGCAGAATGGTGGCAATACCTTCGTATTGATTGTTGAGTCCCACGATTTGTTAAAAAACAAGACGGTCATTATGGACTGGGGCGTTGACATTGGTGAGTTAGTCGGCAATAACATTCAATTCTTAACAATAAGTAGAACCGTTCGGGAAACCTTCAAGACGGGTGTTGGAGAACTGGTGTAGAAGATGAATCACACGAGCGCTTTTGTTTTCTTGAAAGAGGTCTTCAATTGCTACCCAGGCGGCAAAAGCGGTGGTGTTTCCGGTCATTATTGTTTGCATAAGATCATTCAAAATCGTACCATAGATCCATTGTAATACAATGGCGTCTAGTTGATCCCACATGTCATTGGTTTTGGGTTGGGTTATTTCTTTACTGGCATCGGAAGTTGCAGGTTTGTAGGAGGCAGGTCGTTCGGAAAGATGGTCGCTGAATTTGAAAGCTCGACAATGAATCTTAAAGAGTTCTGACCAAGAGGAGTACTAGCTTGATTCGATTTCGATGAAAATAGGGATGATGGTTTTTATATTCGACACATTGGTAGCAGGATGGATTTATGAGGAAGACATGGTGAATGGCATGTAGAATGGACGTTTGAAAATTAAAAAAAAGAGAAAGAAAGGGTTTTGTAGGAAGAAGAGTAAAAGAAACTAATGCAGTGGAGGTTTAATGTAGTGGAGGTTTAGGAAAAGTAAACGGCAAAAAGAAAGTGTCGTAACGTTTAGGAAGGAGAAGATCAAGGAAGGACTCCTAATACTATATTAGGATTAATTCCTTGCCTTCTTTTATTATAATTCTCTATATTTATACAAGGTACAATGCTATCATAATATGGAAGGTGTATGAACCTATTACTAATTACGGGATTACAATTATTGACCTATATCATTTACATAATTATTATATATCTAATAATAACTCGTCCTTGGTCAGTGGCGGTCCTGACTATTATCCACGATACACTTCTTTCATAGTCTCTCGAAGCAGTCATGAATTATCTCTGCTTAGTCTCCCACTCAGCCTAGATCGTAACATCTCATGACTCCGCCTAAAATACAGATTACAATATAAAGAAAATTAAACTAAACATATTACAATGAAAGAACTAACATTTTACGTAAACTGTAATTAAAGTACAAGTAGAAAGAGAAACTAAGAAAACAAATAGAAAGGAAAAACCCGAGACGGCTGAGGCACGTGTTAAACAAGCTTCCCTTAAAAGAGAGTAGGTGAACCCTTCTGTTTCCCAGGGTACAATAGCCTAAGCAGATTGCACTGTCGGGGTTACCCAACCACCTACACAGTAGCTGAAACAAGAGCGTAAAGGGTAGAAAAATCGGGAAAGTTATCTGAGAGTAGGTGGTGGTTTGTGAACATAGATTGCAGAGAGTGTTTCTGTGTGTTTCAACATAGTACAAAACTATGTATTTGTAAACAAGATCCATAGCCATGTGAAGTGTCTCATTGATTACGAAAATCAGTTAAAACAATTAAGTCTAGAATAAATACAATATTAAATCTCATTATTCAGCACTTAATCTCATCTGACTGTTTAGAACTCGAAAGGACTTGACCACGTCAATCAGGCAGTCTTTGCCACAATCCTTTCGAACGACTTGTGCATTATCTCTCTGCTTAATCCTTTTGTAAGTGGGTCCACAATGTTATCCGTTGACTTCACATAGTCAATAGTGATAACCCTTGTTGAGAGAAGTTGTCGTATCATATTATGCCTACATCGTATGTGCCTCGATTTTCCATTATACATTCCACTTTGAGCTCTACCAATTGCCGAATGGCACTCACAATGTATGCAAATAGCCGCCACAAGCTTAGGCCATCTTGGAATATATTCCAAAAACTGACGTATCCACTCTGCCTCTTCTCTAGGTTTATTTAAAACAATAAATTCAAATTTCATTGTGGACCTAGCTATATGAGTTTGCTTGGACGATTTCCAAGCTATAGCTACTCCTCCATGGGTAAACACATAACCACTTGTGGATTTAGAATCTTTCATACCGGATATCCAGTTGACATCATTGTATCCTTCCACAACAGCTGGATATTGGCCATAATGCAATCCATAATTCCTCGTGTATCTCAAATACCTTAACAATCTTGTCTATCTACTCAGCACTAGGATTACTAGTATATCTACTCAGCTTGCTCATAGCATGTGCTAAGTCTGGCCGGTACATGACATGAGATACATCAAACTACCAATGATCCTTGAATACTCCAATTGAGCAACACCCTCTCCTCTATTCGTTGACAAATGTTGAGAGGTATCAATCGAAGTTTGAGCAACACTTATGTCCTCCGAGTTGAACATCATAAGGATCCTATCCACATAATGAGATTGACATAACAAAAGACCAATTTGGGTTCTAATAATCTTCACTCGAAGAATTACATCAGTTAGACCCATGTCTTTCATGTCAAATCTCACTTTCAACGTGTCTTTAGTAGATCTGATTATCTTGTCATCACTCCTAATGATAAGCATATCATCCACGTAAAGGCATAAGATTATATAACCTTTAAAAGTGTCCTTCATATAGACACACTTGTCACATTCATTTATTTTGAAACCACTGTTAAGGATAACTTAGTCAAACTTTTGATGCCATTGTTTTGGAGCTTGCTTTAAGCCATATAGTGACTTAACAAGTTTACATACTTTGCCTTCTTAGCCAGGAGCAGAGAAAACCTCAGGTTGCTCCATGTAAATTTCTTCCTCTAATTCCCTATTTAGAAATATAGTTTTTACATCCATTTGATGTATTTCCAAATTTCTCAAAGCTGCAATTGCAGGCACCAATCTAATAGAGGTTATTCTAGTCACAGTCGAGTATGTGTCAAAAGTAGTCAAGACCTTCCTTTTGTCTATACCCTTTGATTATGAGCCTTGCCTTATACATGTTAACAGAGCCATCAGCTTTCATCTTTCTCTTGAATATCCATCGATATCCAAGTGGCTTGCACCTTGGTGCAAGATCAACTAATTCCCAAGTATGATTCTACAAAATAGAATCAATCTCACTTTTGATGGCTTCTTTCCATTGAGGTCCATCTGAAGTGGTGACTGCTTCTCGATAGGTTTGAGGCTCACTCTCAACCGTGTAGGTAAGAAAATTGGCTCAACCTCCTCAGCCTCTGATTGTTCATGGGTTTCATTTTGAGCAACCCTATTAACCCGTTGTTGATGAACTCGCATAAATTTGTTCTAACATTGGGAACTCCTCTTCAAAATAAGTTGCATTTCCTGGCCTTGTTTATATTATGGATTTCTTGTGAACATTAGGTGAACATATCCAATAAATATGCAATCAACAGTTTTGGGTCCAATTCTATGAGCCCTGGGAGGTGTAACAATTACCTTGGCCAGGCACCCCCACACTTTCAAGTATTTGTAGAATGATTTATGTCCCCATATGGTGTTACCCTTATTCTTGAAAGGAACTTTATTCAACAAAAATTTGGCCGACAAAATGGCTACCCCCCATATGTCCTGGCTCATCCCAGAACTCATCAAAATGGCATTCATTGTTTCCTTTAGTGTATGATTCTTTCGTTCCACAATGCCATATGATTAGGGTGTATAGGGAGGGTACACTCGTGTATTACACCACTTTTGGCACATTCATCCCCAAATGACGAAATATATTAAACTTCTCTATCACTTCTCATACGCTTTATTTTCTTATTAGTTGATTTTTAACTTCAGCTTTATACAAGATAAACTTGTCAATTGCTTCATTTTTGCTCTTAAATAAATACACATAACAATACTGCATACTGTCATCAATAAAAGTAATAAAATACTTATTGCCACCTCTAGTAGGAATCGATTTCAAATCACACACATTAGTGTGAATCAAGTCAAGGGGATCAGTTATCCGATTAACTGATTTAAACGATGATCTTGTTTGTTTGGCTTCAACACATGTTTTACATTTTGATTTAGAGTCAATGGAAAAGGTTGGTATGTAATCTAATTTAATCAAACGACACTACAAGAAATTGAGGTGTTTACCCACACATAATTTACCTACACTTGTAAATGTGTGGGTAAATACCTACACATGTTTGCATATGTGTGGGTAATTATTGATAACATTTTTTTCATAATAACTAACACTTAATATGTGTTGGTAATATCTTTTAGCCACACTTGGCGTTGGTGGGAAAAATTCCCCCCAAAATTGACTATCAATTAAATGTTAAATTATCCACACATGTGTCTAACTTTGGTTATGTGTAGGTAAATTATCTACATATATGTTAAAAACAAATATATGTATAGGTGATTGACTATGTTTTACCAACACATGATATTTGTAAATAAATATATGTATATAAAATAAATAAATAAAGTTTATTTATTTATAGCAAATAACGTGATAAAACAAATACTTTCCGATGTTAAAAAAATGTACGATGACTAAGTACAATCTAACGAACCTTTTAAGATATAATGTGGACCAATAAAGTTCATCGTGATTATTCTCAAACTTCTAATCTAGTTAAATTTGGTCATCTAACGTAGGGATGAGATCAACATCGTACCGGTATCAATATTTAAAATATCAATACTGGAATTCTAGAAAAGTGAGTACGGAATACCATGTCGAATCTTTCGGTGTGGCACCGATATTTGTTAGCCGATCGGTTTGGTTCGGCTTGTAAAGGCCAAGCACGAGAAAAGGTCCGCTTGGTTCGATTCGGCTCAAATAAATTTTTATTTATTTATTATATGTACAATTATAAATATACATGCGAATTACAGTTATACTTATAACTTTATACATAACAATTTATTGGAGTTGGCCCAATATATATGCAATAAAATTTAATGCACTTTTAACCTAATAAAAAAAATTAACACTATGGTTAATTGTAAAACCATAAGTCATGAAGTGACAGACTTCTTTATGTTATTAGTTGTCCGTCATTAATCGTCGTGTGATATCAACCTTTGTCACAATGCGACAACTGTTATTTGTAATATGCTCATCACCTCACCGGCCTCAAACTAAGCCTCATCCTCATATTCTGAGACTTCCATATTACTCAGACTTCAATATTATATCATCGGACAGTTCGACCTTAATTGTCTCTTAACCACGAAAACATTGAAGGAAACATCCCAAATTAAAATTTGTCGAAATTACTCTCAGCTTGATTCTCGCTCAACGCTCGCTCAGAAACAAGCCAAGTATGAGCAAAGGTCCGCTCGGCTCGGCTCGTAAACAACCCTAATTCTATATAACTTTTTTTAACATTATTTAGGGACTTATTAATAGTTTTTATATCTGCTCAAAAATTTTTAAATTCCCGCTTTGTTCCCTCTTCGGTCAAAATTTCCCTCCCCTTACCCCCCAATTATGTAATTTACTCCACCTATACCCTATGGGAATGAAGCTTGTCAATCGTAATAGTTGCAGCCGCCAAGGATGCGCTAATACTACTGCTGTTGCAGGAAGAATAAAAATCGAGGTAAATTTCTTACTGTACAAAACTATTTTCAATGAAGCATTAAACGGTATCATTCTTTCATCAATTCTCCTTCTCGAACGCATAATTTTCTCGATCGCCAGAGGCGATTACCACTATAGTCGTAGAACCGAATTCTTTGTCGGCACCACGTTTGTTAAACCACCTCCTCCGAGATTTGTTCTGATACATGTGTTTTCCTTGTTTCTTTTGAAGAATATTAATTGCGGTGTCTATAATGGATGATTGATAATCATGATCACACCACTGAACTCAGTCGGGTCTTTGGTTTGAGTCTGGTTTAGAACTGATGAGACGAATTGTTGATTGTTCTGATTGCCACTCATTAATTATTAACTTCTTGGTTTCATTTGTTTGGATCCGACCGATTATGTTTAGAGGTACAGACGAAATTGGATTAGCAATGGATATGCTATCAGATTACACAAGTAAGGTAAACATCAGGTTTGTTTATATGGATTTTGTTAATGGTTCGGATTGCAATCATGGAAGGAAGAAGGCTAATTCACATGTTTATTTCTCTGGTTCTTTCTTGTAATCCATTTTTGGTTATTATTATACAACAATTTTTGTTTTCAAACTTGCAGTAAAGAAGAGGTATCATTGATCTCTTTCAATACATGTCAGGCCTCTTTTAGTACATCAAGTTATAGCTATTTTGTAACTCCCTAGACCAATATGCATATGTGATATGTTGATGTGATCTGTTGCAGGCTTTGCAAAAACAATTTGGAACCGGTGAAAATGTCCAACAAGGTTAGTACTCAACATGTATCAATTTTTCTTTCACTAAATCTCATAGGCAATTTGATTGCTGATAAATGCTTTTATGTTGTGATCTAGTGCATTGAATTGCTCGAATATTAGTACAGACTGGCACTACATATTTATCTTAAACATTACAAAGATTGTTATTTTATTTCATGAATGCTCAAAGATTTTAGAAAGTGTCACATTTAATATTCATTTTAAATTTGAATGGTTAGTAGGATGTGGAGGTCTGGTCCTCAATCCAACCCCTTTCAACATGCAACATATGAATCATTTTGTCATTCAAGTTGACCAGTTCATTTTGCGGTCTTTAGTTTAGTTAATAGATGGTAGTGTGTGGTGGAGTAAATTGCACTTCCATGAACTTGAGCCAGTTTCTATCTCTCCAATTTCATGTTACTGGTTAATTAGCTTTCATTTAGTCTCTTTTGTCATTATCTACTCTTCCCTGTCTGAGTTATGTAATTTCTTCAATTCCTCTTATATTTTAAAGAGATTGGAAGATCAGAATATCCAACAAAGGCAAAGACAACACCTCGTTCTAAGATTAGTAAAGAAGACCAGGAATATCTTTGTGATATGTGATTGGAGATAAAATACTTGGTATAGTATTCTGACTATTATATTATTAATCATTATTGAATTAGGTCTAATATTTTATGTTTTATTTGGTTGTATATCTTTTAAGGAAACCACAAAAAAGGAAGGTTATGGCACTTGGAAAACGAAATACTTGATTGTAGAAACTGTTTGAAGAGTACAATACATTATCACATTGAGTGTGGACTAGATTTGGATTCTTCGGGTTAACTTTAGACTTACCGGCTTACACATTGGATGCAGGAAAAAGTTTGATATCTATAGCTGGGATTGTAATACATGTAAGTTTACTTGCTCATTTCTACCCTTAAATATTCATTTTTTTGTCAATTCATTTATCGTAAGCGGTACGTCTTTCTTTTTTCTTTTTGTAAAAGGAAGATGATGAAGTCAAGAAATCAACATTCTCTTGAAGATATGATTTGGTGCGTCTATTGCCATTAACACCATGGGAACCACTCAGAAATCAAGGCGTCCTACTTACGACGATCTATCGGATGCACTTGAAATAATGAAAGGTAAATGGCAATTATGGAACAAACACGGATTGCGATTAATATGATGCTTCTTTCGTCAATCACATCAAGACAATCAAAAGGCAAGGCATGTGAGAATGGTGAAAGTACTGATTAGTGAAGTATGTTAGTAGTTTCTATAAACTTGTTAGTGAGTTATGAATACTTCTTTTGTGTCGTTAGTTCAATTTATTCAATTTTCGTACTTTTGTTTTGGGGTTTGAACAATGATGTTTCAACATGTTGGTTAAGAATATCAATTTGGTAATTTATGTTTTTATATTGTTTTGATATTTGTTTGTATGTATATGATGACTATTACCTACATATATTGTGATTATTGTCCACACATAAATATATTTTTACCAACACATCCATCTTTCTTTTAGAACATACTAAATCAATACCTACACATCCATCACCTTTTACTACACATAATAATACTTTTATCCACACATATTTCTGACAAGTGTTATCACCCTAGTCCATGTCAACCGCCACATCATCTGCCACATCAATTGCCATCCAAACAAATCATTATACTTTTAACTACACATATAAATTAGATTTAGCTACACATATATGTGTAGGTATGACATGCTATATACCTACACATAACTGATGTGTGGGTATTGATCTATCTCAACAATGCTGAGTCTACACATCCTAACACTTAATTTATGTGTAGGTAATAACAACTACCAACAAATAATATGCCTTTACCCACATATATTATGTGTGGGTAAAGGCCCACATTTCTTGTAGTGCGATGCATCAAATTAAAATTAACATAACCAAGACGATAATGCCAAACATTACGAGACTCAACCAAGTAAGCAGAAGTAGTAGCATACCACAAACATACCACACTTAAATAAAACAAACTTGTCACTCTCAAATAGTAGATAAAAACCAAACTTATTAAGCAACCAACCCAACACAAGACTTTTATGCAAGTCGGGAACATAAAGAACATTGCTTAAAGTGAGCCCTTTTCCATAAGCCCAATTCAAGATCACATCACCCTCCCCCTTGATATCTGTTGTAGCAGCATTCCCCATGTACATCTTCTCATCTTCCACCACCTCTTTGAACGAACTAAAGAGTGTCTTGTCTGGGCAAACATGGCGAGTAGCCCAGTGTCCACCCACCACCCTTTTGGATTATTAGAAACTTGGTACAAATTGTTAATGCATACACAAAATAAAAAATGTTATTAAAAAAATACGCACATATACGTATACAAAATTCTACCTCTCTCTCACACCCACCCACCCCCCACACACACACACACTCTCTCTCTCTCCCATATTTCTCTCTCTAGAAACCATCAACCCCACCACCACCAAACCACCAATCACCACTACCGTACCCATAACCACCACCCTCAACCACCTCCACAACCGTCACCATCTGCCACCATAACCCGACCACAAATCAGTGCCAATAAGGACCACCATCTTCCTCGTCGACTCTGATGTAAGAACAACCACCACCACCTTGCTGCTAAGATCCCCTCACGTGACCATACGGTCGCCAACGACCTGACCAAGAAGAACCACAAACCACTATTAGCCATCATCAACAAAACCCCCCAAACTAACCACCACAGCCACTGCCTTCCAAAATTGTGAACCACCATAACACAACTCCACTCCTCGTAAATTCTTATCATCTTCCCTCTTTTAAAGGGTTGTAAACACTAAAAAAATAACACAAAAAAACTGCAACCTCTAATCAAGTCCCACCCCCATAAACCTGTTTAGGTGCCAGCGCTCCCTCTCCCCCTCCACACCACCTGTTTACCTAATACAAAGTACCTGTGTTGGTCGTTATCCTAATACAAAGTACCGAGCGAGTGGCAGGTGTTAAATTCCTTCTTGATGTGGTTTATTATTGTTGTTTTCTTCTTCGAATAACAGTCTAATAAGCCCATTTACTTTCTTTCTTCTTTTTCTTCATTATAAAAGTGGGTCGTGGTTGTGCAGAGTAGAAAGGGATATAGAAGAAAGATGGGTTGTGGATTTGGTATTGTACAGAGAAGAGAGAGGGAGAAAGAGGTATGGGTGGAGTAAGGTGAGGGTTGATTTAGTTAGGAAAATTAAAAATATTTTTTTTAAATATTTAATTGTAGGAAAAATGACAAAAGTGTCCCTGACTTAACGTCAGTTTTTAACTGAGTTAGCGAAATGGACGAAAATAGCACCAAAATCCAAACCTCAGGTGTCCCATTGCAAAAAGAAACTTTTTTGGACTGAAGCAGCAAACTGGACCAAACCTCAGGGAAGAAATTGGCAATTAACTCTTTTCTAATAAAAGTCTGCATAGTCTCTTTTGTCTGAACCGCGCAGACTACGCGCAAATATTGCCATCCACGGACTGTTTGTTTTTTGCAGATGTATAATTAAAAAACGTCTGTCCGAGCTCTTCTTCGTACAGACATGGCCCAACCACTTCTAACATCTTCTAAGATCTGCAGTGGGTTAAACAGCACCACCCTATGTCTACCACAACCACCGTCCACCGCCACCACCGACCATTGTCACCGTCTGTAAACCACCACCAGTTTATTTTTACAGTCTACAGACGTTAAATATCAAACAGTCTTCTTCTTGCAGATTACAGAGGTTTGGTAAATCTCTTCTTATGCAAATGTGGTCTGCAGACTTCAGATATTTTACTTCTGAAAAATAAACAATACCTTTCTGACTGATTCAGAGGTTTGCTGTCAATGAACCAAACACACTTAACGTGAATTGATTCAAAAGTAGCCTCTTAGTAGAATCATTAAGATGCTAACAAATAACCCTAGTTACTAACATGTTTATTATTAATTTTCTACCATATAAAAAGACGGTGATTTAAATAATATATAGGTAATAATTACTCTATGTATTAAAACACAAACACCTTAAGGATTAGTAACATTTAGGATTTGAAAGTTTCACCGCTAAACTTTTTCAAATTGCAAAGAAGCTGATGATTTCATTGCCATATCCAATCAAACTTATACATGTAATATATGATGTTTTGCGAAGCACTCAGAAGTTGCCATGTGGATCTAACCATGTGAATTGAAATTTCTTTCTGCCTCTTGTAAGTTTTGAGATTTAATTATTTAAGATATTTTAAAAACCTATACGCAAAAGGTTAATGGAATTTTAGCTTTTAAATATTATTATTATTACTTTATATATTAAAATCCAACACCTTACGGAACAAACGGCGGTGGAACGGTGAGTTAACGGAGAAACGACGAAATTACAACTTTGCCCTTCCAGCTTCAACACAGGCATCCACCACCAGACCACAGTGGTAGCGTAAACGGCTAACGCACTCAGACTGTATTTAGAGCGGTTTTTGAACACCATCTAAGTGGGTTCCCTTTTTCCCAGCAAAGTGTGTTACCGGATTCCGACGAAGTCGATCTGTGGCATACAACGACGTTGGGTGGAGTCCTCCGTAGATCTAGAGTTTCGACATAACACCGATCACCATTTGCATGTCTTGAACCGTATGACCTATGTTGATGGAGGATAAAATAGTCACCGGTGGCTTTAAACACGGAGGGGGAAAGAGGGAGAGAGCGCCGGCGGCGGCCATGGTTGGACCAATAAATATAGGGTTGGATACCCGTTTCGCCATTGTCGTTTTACCCATCGTTGTTGCAACCACTGGATGAGGGAGAGAGAGATAGTGAGGGACAGAGAGAGTTTCGGGGTGTGTGTGATTTGTTGAGACTTGAGAGTAGGGGATATACACCTGGTTTTTTGCAATGTTTTGAAAACTGGTTTTTTAATTATACCGAATTTGGCTATAAAATGGTTCAACCAGTTGAACCGCGTTGTACCGGGCGTTCAACCAGGTTGATTAGTTAGCTATATAATTTCATAAATTACAATATTAACACAAAAAATAATCTAAAAGTACATAATTACACACTAAAATACTATAAAAAGGTAATCAATAATTAAAAAATAATCCAAAGATAATCTAAAGTTTCTAATTTTTTAAAACTTATTCCTTATAATAAAAAAAATAATTTCAAATTAACCCAAAAACTAACATAGGCCGGTACTAGCATAGCGGTTTAAACCGGTATACCGGATTTTACCGGCGGTATAAAATCGATAATGTTTCTCATATTTATCGAAGTGTTTCATACCGGATTTCCATCCGATAATGGTAATACCGGTATAACTGTACGGTATTTACCGGTTTTTTAAATATTGCCTAAATACGAGACTCTTAGATGAAACATTCTCGAAAAATGATCGAAGAAATAAGTTTACAAATGAAAACACACACACATCTAATAAATAAGCAACTGACTATGCGACGTGTCACAATTATGTGAGCCAAGATTCTACTGGCGATATAAAATCGATAACTTTTCTCATATTTACCGTAGTGTTTTGTACCGGATTTCCATATGAAAATGGTAATACCGGTATAACCGGCCGGTATTTACCGGTTTCTAAAACATTGGTTTTTTGTTTCTTATTCTTATGTAGTTAAACTTCTTTTTTTTCCAGTTATTTTGTGCTATGTCATCCCTTCAATTTTATCATCAACACTTATACCTTCACATTTTAGCACTAGCACTTATGTACGTTTTTAATTTGTCTATGTTTTGTTGTTTAATCGTTCTACTTTTCTTCTTTTTCTTTAACCAACTTGCTTTACCACCTTATATTTTAATAAAATTATCATACAACCCCTAAACTTCAATAAAGTTGTCGGTATAAAATCAACTTTGCTACGTTTTGCATTATGTATGTCACTTAGTTTTAAAAATTTGTGTTTATGTTTTACGCTTTTTCCTGTTTTAGTCATCGCTCTGTTAGCATGGTTTTACACCCCCTACTCCGCAACGCGGGGAGTTAAAACTAGTTTTAACAAAAATAAATCATTAAAAAAACTCATACAGAATTTGCGAATGAAATAAATAAAACTTAAAATTAAAAAACCAGATCTACACTAAAATCCCAAAAATCTAGATGAGCTGATTTAACTCAGAAAAAAATATTCTAATGAGCTGACGAGCCAAAAATTAATAACAAACGTATACTAAAATGTGACCCAAAATTTTTTTTTCTACATCTACCAGTATGTACGAATTTGTGTTTAAAAAGAAATTAATAGCAATCAACCATGAATAAAGAATGCATCAATAATTTACCCATTGGCGAAGTTTGAAAATTCGGACCGTGAGTCGGAAGTATACAGTGACGGACCTAGAAATTTCTTTTCATAGGGAGCAAAAAGTTTTGGGGGTTTGTTATCTATACTAAATATTTAAAAAGTTATGATCCAATTTAGGGATGGCAATCAAACCCAAACCCGATGGGTAAACCCGACACATTTGGGACGGGTTTGGGGTTCGGTAATAGGGTATGGGTCCGGGTATGGGATTAGTTTATATTTTTTTCGCGGGTTTTGGCGGGTTTAGGATTTGATGATATACCCGTTTACCCGGCCCGATTACCCGATAAAGTATACCCAAAAACAGTGTATACTAATTGTCTTATATATCTTTTTAAATATGTATGCATAATATATCTAATTGTCCATCTAGATTACCATCTTGTGCTAGAAATTACCCAAAAATAGTGTATACTATTTGTTATCTATGTCTTAGAGTGTTTTTATATGAGTTAAGTATTTTATATTCATACATTGTGATCATTTACACGTATATTAAATAATTCTAAATGTAATTGGTTAGTAGTTATCAAATAGATACCGGACCGGTTTATGGTCGGATATTCCCGATGGGTAAGTTTTAAAAATTAATGGGTTTACCCGAAACCCGTGGTTATACCCAACACCTGATGGGTAATTACCCGACATAAACCCGACGGGTTTTGGGACAGGTTTGGGACAAACATATCTAATTGGGTATGGGGTTGGGATTACCTAAACCCTTCCCAAACCCGACCCCCATTGCCATCCCTAATCCAATTTGGGTTGGGTCGGATCACAAAACAAAAAGATAAAGCTAAATTAAATTTCAAAAACAATATAAAAACATGTCAATTGTCATTCGAAAATAATAATAGAAATACAACATCCACGTAATTATTGGTTTTCATTTTTAAAGGGTAATTGGAATTAAATACTTCAAACTGTTGCTTGTTGGCCGATATTTATTACTTTGACTATCAATACTCTCAATTTTACACTTTGTTTGTTATGTCATCCCCAAACTAAGATGCAAACACTTCTTTATCATCAAAGCTTGACCCTGATTCTAAAATGAGAGTCAGATAACAAAGTGTAAAGTTGAGAATATTCACAGTCAAATTGATAGTTGAGAGTAATATCATGCGGGCACCATGCAAGTAACTAATAACCAACAATACGTAAAAAGTGATAAAACAAATTATTATTTTTATAAGTCGCACTAATTAATATTGTTATTTTATTTTATTTTTTAGGTTGTTACTATAATTTGACTTTTCACTTGTAGCTACTTGCTGGAGTTGTCTTTTGTAAATAAAAGAAATGCAATATTATGTTAGTGAAAAAGAAAATTAAAGAATACGTCAAATTAGAAAAATAAAGATAAGGAAACAACTAAAAATTAAAAAGCTAAGAAATCGTACACTTGCACGTATCAGACCACTTTCATACCAAAGAAACTTTGTTAACTCATCTTCTCCAAAATGAAAATTTGTTGCATCTCTTTTCAGAAAAGCATGACCATAAACAGTGTTTTCGTTTTTTTACCTTCATTTTAGTTCAAACTAGATGGCGTCCCCCGCGCGTTGCGGCGGGGGCAATCTAGTGGGCAATCTAGTGATCGTGCCTTTGATACTGAGTAGTTGGATATTATATATTGGCTGTCAAATACTAAGCCGAATAACACTTGATTACATGCTTAGATAGTTAAGTATCACCACACCCTTGTATGATAATTGCAAAATGGGTTAGTCATGTCCAAGCTTTACAAAAGAGGTTACATATTTATAGCATACTTGCATAATTTGCACAAAAGAGGTTGAGTCTTACTAATTGGCTGCATGCTATCCGATGCTTTTCTTTGACTTGCGGATCAAATATGCATTCAGAAACAGAGAATGTTTAACAAAAGCATATTGCTTATTCTTTTGCATTATTATAATAGAAAGACAGCATAACAACGGCCTAGCTTTACAAAAGAGGTTACAGATTTAGTCATATCCATGAGTCTTGCTAATTGGCTGTATGCTATCCAATGCTCTCCTTTGACTTGTGGCTTGGATCTACATTCAGAAATAGAGACCATTATCTAACTAAATTAATAAGTAGGTGAATTCCACTAAACCTAACACCTCCAAACTATGAGTTTTGCGCAGTTCACTATGACCAAATTATGTAGACAAAGCTTCAAAGAATCTATTAAAGTCGTTAGAATATGTCATCGTTCTGCAATTCAAGTAACTTCCTCACGTGCTATTTCAAAACCTTTTTACCACATTATCATACAACTTCAGAAAAGCGACTGGTGCATTATGACCATACATGCATATACCTTACACATTATCACTAAACAGATTCTAATGACTACTAACAAATAATATACGCTTAATCAAAATCTACATATAAAAACATAAGATGTGCGAATACAAACCCAGCTAGAATTCTAACCTTGTGTCAGGACGTACGGGCCAAGGGACAGTCTCAGGTAGACAGTTTCTATGGGACGTAGGCCTCCCAAAAGGTAACGGAGGCGTGCAAAGGTTTCCTCAGGCCGGACGGAGATTGGCCCTCGAGTGCAAAGGCCTCAGCATGCTTCAAGGTTACAGAGAGAAGTCGACCAAACAGTACCCAGCAACACGTAGCGTCACAAAGTGATTCTAACAACAAATAATATACAGTCAATCGTCAATATCAGATTTTAATTTATGCAAAATTCTAAGACAGCTTTGACAACAATACATGGGCTACGGCCCGGGTGGTTCTGATTGTCATCGTCGTACGTTTTGCAAAATTGGTTGTTACAGTACATTGTGTAATTTTAATTTCATTGATGTGATGACATGTGACATTTCAGCATCAAATGTTGTAAGGCTCTAAATAGCTGGAAAAAAAATATATGGTTGCTTAACAGTTCATGTTAATGGATTAGTACTCAACTAAAGCATGATACACACCCTAAAACCATGTCATGATGATAACCAAAAATGAATAAATGTGTCTACGAATTCGACTCCGAAATTGTTTACTAAATAGTAAAAAAAACATAAGCGAAAGATAATGATATTAATCATCTAGAGTGAGCTATTTATAAGTTTTGAATACTTAGATAGTATTATACATTCTAACTTTCATCTTGGATCATTATACATTACAATTATCTTGAGTTAATTGTTATATGGTATCCCGAAATTTGATTTTATTTATGATCGTCAGTGACCAAACCTGTAAGTGGAAGTGTCTTCTTTGTGAATGTAATAAGCATGATCCTGCAAGTTTTTATAATCCAAGAAAAAAAAGGCTTGGTAAGTACTTAATTGATCAAAACTACCACCATAACCTCAGAAGCAACCATGTAAAAACAAAATGCAAATACATGTTTTAGTCAATAACAAAAAATAATAATGAACGCTAATATATCAATTATCAAATTATTTTTTTGGTTCAGTTACATTGCAATACATCAAGACCTAACCTTAAGTTCCGTGCTAAAGAAGTGAAATGATGCTTGCCTCATTCAAAGATAACCTAACTACAAAATTAGCATCAATAAACTTAATCAGAAGTTATACAAATATCTAGCAATCATCAGATCATAGAAATGGGAAAAGTAATCTTTGGGTTTTCCGACATCTAAGAGTATCGATCATACGATTAGCGATGATTAGCTTAGCAACGTTGGGTGAATGGATCTTTGGTAGTATTATGTAAACTAAAATTCTGACCTGAAATCTAATACATAATTAGCATCTCACAAATATATAATTAGGAGGAATTAAATATAAACCAAAATTCTTAACCAACTTTAGGCAACCATGACACATGTTCAGCTTTGTGATATGCTTACATCCTCACCTTCGACATTTTTGGCTAGGGATATAGAAATTCCTGGACTAATCTGGTTGTCCTCCCCGGAAATAGTACTCCTTAATCAATACCATCCATATGAAGAGACTAATTACCCTACAATATATCCAGCAAACATTAAGGTCTCTTCATGTGTTTCTGTACTAAAAATATATAATCTTGCAAATCGGTACTAATTGTAACTAATATGTATTTCAATTCATCAACTCAGTATCAACCGTAGTGAATACATCAATTCATCAAATCACTACTAATTGTAACTAATATATATCAATTTATCAAATATGTACCGTGACTAATATACATTAATTTATCAAATCGGTACTAATCCTTACTAATATATGTTAGTTCATAAAGTTCATACTAACCCTAACTCATATACATATCACTTCATCTAATCGGTACTAACTATAACTAATAGACTATCAATTCGTAAAATTGTTGCTAAGCTTAACTAATAAGCAAAAAAAAATTTTTACTAACCGTAACTCAAATACATATCAATTCATCAAAATCGGTACTAACCATAACTAATATACATATCAATTCATCAAATCGTTACTAATCTTAACTAATAAGCAAAACATAAAAATGAAAAAAAATAATTAACTAAACTCACCACAAATCAAATATTCAGATCAATCAAATCATCTATACGACACCGTTTAAAACCTAATCACGAAAGATGATGACGAAAGTAAAAAAACAATCGAACAACCTCAGATCATTACCAACCGCAATCAACATCCCTACACATCAATAACTTTATGCAAGTATGTGGGAATCAAATAAGGTCTAACCTAAGGCTTTAGACAACTTAATGAGGCTCATAGTTTGCAAAGAATCTAGGCTGCGAGGTGGGTTGCAGGCGTAAACCCACCATCCACCACCCTCACCACACCATCGTCACTGTTTATCAGTGAAAATTATACACTCATCACTGCCACCATCACAACAAATTCAAACCTGAGACTTTAAACAACAAACACCTCAAAGAAAGCCACCCATGAAATCCCAAAAATTAGGGCATAACTCGTCAAACAAAACCAAAGAGAAAATACAATGTTCCGCCACCTCCATATACGGTTTGCAAACCGCTGGTAAGAGAAAAATCTACATCATTCGTCGCCAAGGACGACTCGACAGTCGCTGGCAACATCAATAGTAGTCCAATGAGGGCAAAACTCGTCATACAAAACCAAAGAGGAAAAACGATGGTCCGCCGCTACCAAGACGATTCGCAAACTGTCGGTAGCAGTAACATCGACGCATGTCGTCGCCACAGAAGGCTCAAAAGCCACCGCCACAACATTAACAGAAATAATATATGAACAGCTAGCAAATTCCGGGACTAATCAGGTTCAGCACATTCAATCTCGAACCTAATTGCCAAAAAAAATTATAACAAAATCAGCAACATTCAGGCTGAACCTGTCATTCACACACACACACACACATATATATAATCATAATTCTATTTTTCAATTGGTCACTACTTCTAACATTGAACAAATTATTAATTACTATGACATAAACATCACAGAAAAAGGTAATAAAGCTTCAACAGTCATGGGAAGTGGTATACTAAACATTACATATATAAAACTTCGATCATAAATTTTCAGTTCTAGGATGTCTACTATTTATAATAGGGAAATGACACTCAACAGTTGAAACATTAAGAAAAGAAACTCTCTTTCTTCAAACAAATTTTAAAACCACAATAAAAAAGTTATAACAAAAAGAAAAAAAAATCAAATTACACAAAGTATTTGAAACATTTAGCAAAAAAAACTTTATTCCTACAACAAATTTCAAAACTAAACAACAAAACTGAACAAAACCTTAAAACCATCGCAACAAAACAAAAAACAAAAAATTGAATGAAGAAGGAACATGTACTTTGATGGCCGCCGCAAGGCACATCTCACAGATGAACTCTAACAAATGATTAGAGAGAGAGAGGTAAAGATGATGGAGAAAGGGAGGTCATCCCCAAAATCAAAAGTTGAAAACCCTAACAGATGCTTAGAGAGAGACATAGAAAGAGGTAAAGATGACGGAGAAAGAGACACGTGTGGTCACCAACGTTTGCCACTCACCTTTCAAAAGTACCACACACAAAGCAGAAGGTACAACCACAATAAGCATGAACAACAACAAAGCACATAGGTACAACACCATACAGAAAGAGAGCTTTGCTAATTAGAAATATTTAAACTAGTTTTATTCCCACGCGCGTTGCGGCGCGCGACGGGGTTTCTACGTATTATATGAAACGGGATTCCCGGTATTATATGATACGCACAACTGGGGGGAACTCTACGTATTATATGTAGAAGAGGTGTTTGATTGCAACGTCTTTTTCTTACTAAGACATAAAACTGCAGATAGGATTGGATTGACCAATGGTTTCATGTTTATGTTATTTCAAAATAAATCGTTGGTTAGTCGTACTATATAACACCTAATGTTGACTTGCATATTGTGGAGCTTCTTGCTCCTATTATTTAACCAATACCAACATATAACACCATAACACCATTGGCACATGAGATTATCTTGTCTCAATTCAATACTACTTTTGAGTGTTTGACATTCATTGACTACTCCACTGCCTTGACATTTCAACACTTCACCATTTCTATAAATTGGTCTATTATCTATTATCAGATTTTGGACAAAGGAAGGAGCAATGGATCAAACCCGAATTGAAAACATGTAGTTTGAAATTTATAAAAAAAATACCAAGTTATACTCTGCATCTTCTAAGCTGCACTATTGGAGTTAAATTCACAACAAAATCATACAAATAACTAAAAAACAGTCTGACCTTTAAAGTCAAAATTTTTATATCCCCTATCACCGTTGATGATGTCAATTTCGAGCGAAACAAACCGTTGTTCAGAACTCTAGCCGGCACCCACAAGGGCCGCGGCTGACCACCGCGAGCCACATCACCATCGTGACCATCGTATCCGGCCGGCCAGTCTTTAAGATCGCCTGGACCCGAACCCTAGCCTCCACTATCTGATTTGTGACTATGTACCAGATCTGTTAATTTACCGTAATAACAAAGAAGTAAAAGATGAGATGACGGAAAAATCAAAATAGATGGCTACCTGTTGTTACTCTTTCCTTCTCTCTTGAAATCACCTGTGGAGCTTCCACCGTCGTCACCACTCCTAGGTGCGCAATAGTTGGGTTGGGCGGTTCGGATTGTTGACACGCCGGATGAACGAGACGCGCCGATGTCTGCGGCGGCGCTGGGCCGTCGGTTCCGCCGTTCCGGTGGAGCTCGTCTGCCTCTCAGTCTCCCTCTCTCTAGGTGGTGTATGTCTGTGTTGGTTTGTATATAAAATGAGGAAGATGAGAGCTTCAAAGGGCAGATGGAGTAAAGAAGAAGATGAGAAGGGAGTGATATGATAGGAAAAGACAAAAAAACATAGCCGGTGCATAGAAACCATAATCAAAAGTCAATATACAACATTTAAAGCTATAGACTACAACTAACAATGCATGAAACATTACTAAAGCACAAAGTACAACAAAAAGATTTGCTAATTAGTATATATATATAAATACCTTTTGCTTCAAGTATATAGCTAAATTTTTTTTTATTTTTTATAAAACACGGGGTCGGAACTCTTGAGCGAAAATTCAAGGGGTCGGCCGCCGCCCCTCCCCAAGAAAGCCGTGGGTTACCAAGACACAGGTGTTGCCATGTTGGTATGCTTTTTATAGGGAAATTGTATTTAAATAATCAGAACTTTGACATATTGGTCAACAACAGTCTCAGATAAGAAATTTTTTTATGACAATCTCAACTTTCAACTTGTTTTCCTTTAGTGATTCTATAGTAATTAAAAGTTAACTCAGTTAGTTGTTGGTGTAGACCGCTCATGTGACAAAATTTTGATGACGTAGACTGCTTATGTGTCAGTCCACGTCAGCAAACGGTAACCAAGTTAACTTATAGTTAGTATGAGATATGAGATTAGTGGTTGAAAATAGGTTAAATGTTTGGACTGTCATATAATATTTTCTAGTTGGGACTGGTGTTATTTTGTCAAAGTTATGATTATTAAAATATTAATTTCCCGCTCGTATGTGATTAACTAGTCATGAGGACAACTAGTTTAAGGGTTGGGATCAAATACACAAGACACTTTTTCTAGGAAGGGTGAGAAGGATTGTGATCCATTGATCAAATATTTGAAGGGTTGAGATTAGTTTGTTTGAAAAAAATAAATAATAAACTAGAGGAAGGGCATAAAAGGAAAACCACATTTGTTGATTCCCCCCATCATTTTAAAACGTCTATAACTTTTTCGTACGATATTTTTTTTTTCAAAAAAATTTCACTATATTAACGAGCGTTTTTTTATCTTTAATATGAGTACCACATTGCTACATTAAAATTGAAAAAAAAAATTCGTGTTAAATGGGTTTTCTTCTCCGTTGTGTCTTCGGCTCGTTCATTGTGTTTTAGTATGCACGTGTGCTTTATAAATATGTTATTTATGTTTTTTTACTCTACACATGATTTAACTTTGTCCATTGTGTTTTTAGTATGTTTTTCATTGTGTTTTACGCAAATGAGTTTTGTATTTAGGTCTACATTGTGTTTTATTATGGTGTTCATTGTGTTTAAGTCTATTATTCATTGTATTTTAGCCTTCTGTTCATTGTGTCTTTAGTATGTCATCCATTGTGTTTTATTAGACTGTTTATTGTGTTTTATACCATATTGTTCATTGCATATTTAATTGGTACTCATTGTGTTTTACGTTATCTCCATTGTGTCTTACGCAACTGGGTTTTCAACTTTTTTTTTCAAAAGTATTCATTGTGTTTTAGTCTTCTATTCATTGTGTCCTTATTATGTCATCCATTGTGTTTTACACAACTGGGTTTTTGGCTTTTGTTTCAAAAGAATTCATTGTGTTTAAGTCTTCTGTTCATTGTGTCTTTAGTATGTCGTCCATTGTGTCTTTCGCAACTGGGTTTTTAACTTTTTTTTTTCAAAAGCATTCATTGTGTTTTAGTCTTCTATTCATTGTGTCTTTAGTACGTTGTCCATTGTGTTTTATTAGATTGTTGATTATGTTTTATACCTTATATTTAATTGGTGCTCATTGTGTTTTACACTCCATTGTGTCTTACGCAAGTGGGTTTTTGACTTTTTTTTCGAAAGTATAACAATATGGTACTCATATTAAAGATAAAAAGACGCTCGATTTTATGGTATACTTTTTTTTTAAAAAACGATGACGTATAAAAAAACTACGGACATTTAAAAATGAAGGTGGAAATGGCATGTGACTTGCATGTGCATATTCTTTTGACAAAATTACCCCTCCCACTTGTTTAATCCTTTCACACATGTCATTTTTTAGTGGCTTCTCACCCTTCTCATTTTTTATAGCCTTTGTATAATAACCCAACCCACTAGTTTAATTTTTCCAATGTTTATAAAAATGACTAATACTTGATAGACAAGTAGTTGTTGATTTTGTTATATATAACTAACTTTGATATCTCTTTGAATTGTGAATGATATATTCACTTTCGATTAAAGTATTTTCATTTTTTTCATCGAATAATTCACAAAGAAAAACAAATATGCGCTCTTAATGCTTATTAGTCGGCATTACAAAGCCTTCTTGTTGCGTAATGCTTATTGTGTATTTCCTAATCACCATTCAAGAATGTTGTTTTCACGTTTCACATACATTTGATCAACTAATACACTTATAGTAGAGATGCGAGTAACCGTTGCAAATGTCTCAAAGTAGTAGCTACCGATTAGGTAGGACCTTGTGTTTCAAAAAAAATTTGACACCGGTAAACATGTACAAAGAATGGGTCAAATGTACAAAGACACACACATTATTATGATTATTATATAATTAATTAGTCATGATGAGAACAACTAGTCTCATTTTTCCAATCTTTAATAAAACAACTGATATGTAATGGCTATGTGGCTATTGGTTACACATCCTGGTCAAGAAAGTAGACCTTTGAATGTCACATGAATATAAAATATATTTTTTATAATTAATATAACCCAAATGTATCAGTAATTGTCATCAATAATAGAACGTTGCCCGCTTCACAAGAAACAAAATAATGTTATTTTCAAATTACATTAGACAAATAATTGTTTTCTGTTTGATTTCAATTAACCGTGTTTAAAAATAAATAAATAAAAAATCTTCGTAGCGATGAAACTTTTACGTGTGGTATTTTAATTTTTAGTATGGTGTTTTAAATTATTTAATTTGGTTGAATCACTTTAATATTCTAACATATAATTCAAACTAGTGGGTTGCACTGTCGCACATCGTGCAAAATCTTTAAAGCCTAAATTAATCACCAAGTAACAAATGATAATTAGGTTGTTACAGTAGCATCATGTGCATCATAGCTAAAATCTATGGTACATTGGTCTATTCATTGACAATTTTGATGCCTATTATAAACATAAAGTTTAGGCATTATACAAAGAGTTTACATCATACTACGAGAGCTTTTTAAACATCAGAAACAAAAGATGGTAACATTTTAAACAAGAAAAACAAAAGATGGTAAAGTAACACAAAGATGGTAACCGATCAGACTGGTTGAAACTAACACAAATCTATTATTTTTTACTAGATTATACCCCGGGAACGTCCCGGGGTTGAGAAATCTAATATGACATATTAATTTTACATATGAAATAGAATGATTCGCTTTACAGTTACATGCAAGAAAGCTTCGGGTAACACCTAACCTAAAACAATTAAAAATGTATCTCCAATGTTAACGCCTAACCTTATACAATGTATAGCTCTAATATTAATATCTAACCTAAAACAATGTATAACTCTGAACAAAACCCATCAAAAATAGTCGTTTTTTTTCTCCGTTTTTTATATATAGCACTATGATACTCGTTAGAAAGATAATAAAACGCTCGTTAATTTGGTGTAATTTTTTTATTTAAAAAATCTCTTATACAAAAGATATTAACGTTTAAAAGTTATGGGAGGAAACATAAGAGAGAAAAACCCAATTTTATTTTTAAATATTTTTTTTCCTAAAATATCTCAATGCCACATGGGATGACACATGGCACACTTAAGGAGGAGAATGCCTCTTTGAGTGCCATGTCATTAAAATGGCTTTGGTTTATTATATGTATAGATACTCTAATTTATAATCCGGCAGTTTCGGACCACACCATATAATACTTGTTCGCCAACCACTCCAAGCTGTCCAATTTGAAACCTCTACATAGAGGAACATTCATCAGACATAACCAAACTTTTAACAATCAACTTTTCCTTTGCAAAGTTCCTTTTACATGCAACCTTTGTATAGTTCTAGAGGTAAAACTTTAAGACACTGTGATTTAAAAAAATAGGACCACTGATAAGATAAATTACTTACATGATGAATCGACTATCCACTTAAATTTAAAAGCACAATACTTATCTTTGAAGCTGAAACTGTGAATGTCCACATAATGGTTTTAGAACCACCTGACTAAATCGTTGTCGGGTCAGCATTTTCATCTCGAAGCACCATCTTTTTCTTCTTAGACGAGCTCACTTTCATCAATGGCTCTAATCTTCCCATATATAAGTTGCATCGGGTGCCACCAAGCTTTACATCAACTTCATATCTTATAGGTGATGTAGGCTGTCATGGAATGTATACAAACTTAATTTAAAAATCAAACAAAAGCCCACAAATACATCACATATAAAACAAATCATAAAACTAAACACCAATTCGCAGATTTGAAAGTGCATCTACAACAACTAAACTACAAATTCACCAAAGAATCAACCATTAAGCGAAATTTTAAACTCCTCACATATTAAAGAATAAAGTGTAGAGTGTACATCTATTCAGATTCAATAGATGCCAAGTCCAACAAAAAAAACCTCAAGTATTAAAAGTTGCCCGTGTGATTTTATCATACAGAGGAAAAAATATTCAGCAGCATGAAGTTATTTTTCTTTTTTTTAACAATAATAATAATTTCATTAAAAAGGTCAAGTTTACATCTGGATAATGGGTAAGTGAGCAACAAGCTGCGCCGCTATCCCTTTTTGAATTGCAAGGCCTACTTTACTAAAAACAAACCTTTGGTTCCTTGGGCTCTGCGAGTCTCTGTGAACCACCTTCTGAACCCGCTCCAAGAAGTTATTTACTTACCCAATGTTACCACCAAGTATTGCAACAATGTTGGTATAACTAAAATTACTTATTTACCCATTTAAGAATCACACATACACAATTGCATGAGAATTGTAGAGATAAACATTGTAAGTTACATGAGATGATGGTTTTGGTGTCTACCATATCAACAATCTATCAAACTACAACAACGCCATTTTAACTAAATATTTTATACCTAATGAGCATCCTTTCCTGCCATCAAATCTTCTTGCATTCTCTCTACTTTCGCCTCGTCCCTTTTGAGATTAATTTGTCCATCGTCCCATTGAACGCCTTTATAACAAAAACGACTTAATTCATAACCAAAATATTAGAGATATTCAAACCATATAAGTTAAATGTTTGTCCCTTGATACAAGTGTTGTAAAACAACCCAGAAAGATAACCAATCAAGAACACAAATTAACAAACAAAGAATGATTATTATTATTAAACTTCAACCAGAGGAGTAATAGAGAATGAATGAAAAGAAATTATGTAAACAATTGAGACTAGACTAATCTGATTATGATTCCCCCAATTTATAGATGAAATTAGGGCTCCATCGAATGCAACGGCTATTAACAGACATTTAACAGACTTTTGAAACTTAGTCTGATTGTCACTTTTGGTCCCTGTACTAAGTAAGTACTCCACTTATGTCCCAAACTTTATAACGAACGAGTTGACTTATACTTTGACTATATCATAACAATCTCCACCTTCAAATATAATCAACTCTTATCCAATTCCCAACAAAGTCAGACACTTTCTGAACTTTGATCCTGGCAAAGTCTTAGTCATCATATCAGCAGCATTACTTTCTGTATCAATCTCCTCCACCTTAACATCACCTTTTGATATGATGTCTCTAATGAAATGGAACTTTACATTGATATGTTTAGTTCTTTCATGATACCTGCTGTTCTTTGACAAGTTCACTGCTCCTTGATTATCACAGTAAACCACTGTATCATCAATTAGAATACCCAATTCTTTCACAAATCCTGTGACCCAAACAGCTTCCTTTACTGCTTCTGTAAGAGCCACATATTCAGCCTCAGTGGATGATAAAGCTATGATATTTTGCAGTCTAGCTTTCCAACTTATCAATCCACCACAGACTTTAAATGCATATCCAGTAATAGACTTTCCTTTATCTGGATCTTTTGCATAGTCTGCATCAACATAGCCTTTGATAACCTGCAGTTCATCTTCTGACCCATTACCAAAAACTAAACCAACATCTTGTGAACCTTTCACATACCTTAGCAACCATTTAACTGCTTCCCAGTGCACTTTTCCAGGATTAGACAAATACCTGCTAACCACACTCACCCCATAGCTTATATCCGGTCTTGTACAGACCATCAAATACATCAAGCTTCCTACTGCATTAGCATAAGGAACTTTCTTCATATAAGCTATATCTTTTTCAGATTCAGGTGAATCAAACTTTGACAGTTTGAAATGTTGTGCCAATGGAACAGTAACATGTTTACAATCATTCATTCTAAAGTTGCTTAATACCTTTTGAATGTATGATTTCTGTTTCAACCACAACAATCTTCTATCCCTGTCCCTTGTGATCTCCATACCAAGTATCTTCTTTGCCTCTCCTAACTCCTTCATATCAAACTCTGCACTTAGCATTTTCTTTGTATCTTGTATGACTTCACAGCTTTTACAAGCCAATAACATATCATCTACATATAGTAGAAGATATACAAATTTCCCAGTTTCATACTCCTTATAATACACACAAGAGTCATAACTGCTTCTGCTGAAACCAATGGTTAACATATGATCATCAAATCTTTTATACCATTGCCTTGGGGCCTGCTTCAATCCATACAAGGACCTTTTCAGTAAACATACCTTGTCTTCTTGCCCAACTTCTTCAAAGCCTAAAGGTTGATTCATATATATCTTTTCTTCCAAATTGCCATGTAAGAAGGCAGTTTTTACATCCAATTGTTCAAGCTCTAAGTCTAACATTGCTGTTAAAGCTAATATTATCCTTATAGAAGAATGCTTGACAACTGGAGAAAAGATTTCATTATAATCTACTCCTGCTCTCTGAGTAAATCCTTTAGCAACCAACCTTGCTTTGAACCTAGGCCCATCCTTGATTTTATATATCCATTTACAAGATATAACCTTCTGCCCTTTTGGTTTTTCTACCAGCTCCCAAGTTTCATTATCATGTAATGACTTGATTTCATCTTTCATAGCATTAACCCAATGCTCCTTTTGATCAGATATCATGGCTTGATCAAAGGTTAAAGGTTCTATCATGCTTTCTTCTTCAGCAGCCATGAAAACATAAGCAGACAAGTCTTCACTGGTTCTGTACCTTATAGGAGGGACAATATGCCTCTTAGGCCTATTCTTGGCTATACAATCTGGTATCTCATTGTTGGAACTAGTTTCTACACCACTAGTCTCTTCTGAACCACCATTTTCACTATCACCACCCTGCTCCACCTCAATTTGAACTCCAGGGTCAAAATGGTCATTTTTATCTTGTTCAGTCCACTGCTTTCCAACAATATCCTTATATACCACATCTTCTCTGAAAGCCACTACATCCCTACTATTAAACACCTTTGGAGATCCTTCATCCACTCTCCAAAGCCTATAACCTTTAACTCCTTCTGTGAAACCAAGAATCAGGCATCTTTGTGCTCTATTTTCCAGTTTCCCCTGACTTATATGAGCATAAGCCAGGGAACCAAAGATCCTTAACCCATCATACTCTATCTTCTTTCCTGACCAAACTTCCATAGGAGTCTTCATCTCAATGGCTGTAGATGGTGATCTATTCACCAAATATGCAGCTGTAGAAACTGCCTCAGCCCAGAACTTCTTTGGCATACCAGCATTTGACAACATACTTCTTACTTTATTAAGTAATGTCCTGTTCATTCTCTCCACTAAACCATTTTGTTGTGGAGTACCAGGAACAGTCAAATGTCTTGCCAAACCCTCAGTTTTGCATAACTGACTAAACTCATGATTGCAAAACTCCAATCCATTATCAGTTCTAAGTTTCTTAACCCTCCTACCTGTTTGGTTTTCAACTAAACTTTTCATTCTTTAAACTTTTGAAAAGCTTCATGTTTATGCTTTAAGATGTAAACCCACACCCTTCTAGAAAAATCATCTACTATAGAGAGAAAATACCTTGCTCCACCAAGAGATTCATTCTTTGCAGGACCCCATAGATCTGCATGTACATACTCCAGTATCCCTTTGGTGGTATGATGTGCCTTCTTGTTGAATTTCACTCTGTGAGCCTTTCCCATGATACAAGCTTCACAAAACCCTGCACCATTGCCTTCAAATTCACCAAGAAAGCCTTGTTTCTTTAACTCCATCAACCCCTGATCACTGATATGCCCCATTCTCTTGTGCCATAAGACTGAATCATCAATCTTAGATACTTCAGCAATACAACTCACCCCTTGATCCACTTCTTCATCAAGTGTATAGATGTTGTTATCTCCTCTTGTTCCAGACAAGACCACCATGGACCCTTTGATCACCTTAGCCTTTCCATTCTTCAGGCTAACATTGTAACCATCCTTTTCAAGTGTTCCTAATGAGATAATATTTCTAGTTAAGTCAGGAATGTACTTAACATTCTCTAAGACTGTTTCAGTACCATTCTTTAACTTGAAGACCACAGTTCCATATCCTTTAATCAGACATGGCCTGTCATCTCCAAGCCTGACTGATCCCATCACCTTCAATATCAATTTCTTGAAATACTTCTTGTGTGGTGTCATATGGAATGACTCACCTGAGTCCATTACCCAATCATCTTTATCACTTGACTTACTTATGACTAGTACATCAGCACTATCATAGCCATCAACAGATCCTTCAGGTGAATTATGATCAGAATTCTTCTTCTTGTTTCTCTCAGGACAGTTCCTTCTCAGATGTTTTTCAGAATGACAAATAAAGCACTTTTTCTTGAATCTTGACTTCGACCTTGGTCCACCTTTACCCTTAAAGTTTCTTTGATCAGATCTTCCTCTAACATACAAGCCATCCCCTGTATCTTCTTTGACATCATTCCTCTTCTTCAACTCTCTAGAATTCAGAGCTGCCAACACTTCTTCCATTGACAATGTATCTCTACCATACATTAATGTGTCAACAAAGTGTTCATAACTAGAGGGTAAAGATGTCAAAAATATTATGGCCTGATCTTCATCTTCCAAAGACACTTCAATATTTTCAAGATCTAAGATGAGTTTGTTGAACTCGTCTGTATGATCCTCAAGAGACTTTCCTGTATTCATATTAAATGTATACAGTCTCTTCTTCAAATACAAACGATTTGCCAAAGATTTAGTCATGTATAATGACTCTAATCTTGCCCAAATCCCAGCAGCAGAAGTCTCTTTTGAGACTTCTCTCAACACTCTATCTCCCAAACTCAAGATTATTGCACTGTGGGCTTTCTCCATCATCTCCTTCTTTTCTTTATCTGTTAGATCACCAGGAATGTTCTCTTCTCCTCTCAGGGCATCAACAATACCCTGATGAACTAACATAGCTCTCATCTTTAACCTCCATAACCCAAAATCATTCTTACCATCGAACTTCTCAAGTTCGAACTTAGTAGACACCATTCTTGATTCTTCGACAATCAGACCCAGTCGAAAAACTATAATCTTTCTCCAATTGAGCCAACCTGGCTCTGATACCACTTGTTGTAAAACAACCCAGAAAGATAACCAATCAAGAACACAAATTAACAAACAAAGAATGATTATTATTAAACTTCAACCAGAGGAGTAATAGAGAATGAATGAAAAGAAATTATGTAAACAATTGAGACTAGACTAATCTGATTATGATTCCCCCAATTTATAGATGAAATTAGGGCTCCATCGAATGCAACGGCTATTAACAGACATTTAACAGACTTTGAAACTTAGTCTGATTGTCACTTTTGGTCCCTGTACTAAGTAAGTACTCCACTTATGTCCCAAACTTTATAACGAACGAGTTGACTTATACTTTGACTATATCATAACAACAAGGCATCATGATATAATTTCTCATACTTGATCGAAACAATAGTTTTAAAAAAATCAGGCTGCCTACTGATATTTGGTATATATTTTCTGGTCGTAATGGCTTAAACCTTATACCATTATGTGTGAACACTTATTTGAGTTGTTTGTGTGCAACAATAAAAGGTCACCTTACACGATCTTTTATCTGAATTGGTCCATCATTTTACCTTTAAAGTTGTCTAGAAAGAGATAACCTGCCAACATATATTTACCACCTTACTCCAACTAAAATAAAACAGCCTGAAGTTTAAAAAGAACCTTGTGCAATGGGTGAATGGTAAGACTTCAACTTTGCCATGACGAAGATTGGTTTGGTTCGATTTGATTTAAAATAATGCATATAGCCAAATGATTTCAGAAGCATCAAAATTGTTTCAAATTCATCAAAATAAGTCATTTCGGACTCATTTGGCAAAAAAACCGACTTACAACTATATTACAGGCCAGGCTGGTATAATAAAATATACATGGAAAGGAAAAATTTATAGTTGCCCGACCTAAGCTAGTTGCTACCCGTTTCGACCAATTGGCAAAGCTGCCCTTTTTTTTGCCAAAACATGTATTTAACTAAAAAGGTACCTTATTTCAATTCTTAAACGGGTCGAATTTATGTGTAAAGTCATTAACAATAAATAATAAATTACTCTAATGCTCATTTAAAGAATGGGAAGAGATGGATACCAATTGTAAATAGACTGAACCTGCTGAGTTATTGCAATTTGGATGGTTCGATTAGAAGAATCAACTTGTATATCCATATCCTCTACACACATAAACATAAACAAAATTTTCAATTTCTTCAATACATTCAAAGAAACACTTGGTGGGCAATATAATCTTTACCAAATAGTGAAAGAGACCCATTAATGAAATCATCTGATTCAAATTAGAAAACTACTATACATGTTAGATTGCCAAACTCACAAAACATAAGTATCTTCTTCTTTTATAAGGAAGTGTGGATAGTATTAGTGTCTATAGGTTTTCATTTAATTAAGAAACCAAAAAAAATACAAAACATAAACAATCAACAACGCCTACTTTTCTTTTCATTCTCTAAAAAGGAGGGAAAAATAACTCAGCATAATTCCAATGACCCCTCGTTTTAAGGAAAACCTCCTCTTGCCTCCTGGTTAATGCAAGAAGGATGATAGCTTTAGGAGAATCCCTGTAATAATAAAACAAGAAATAAAACCCCAAATCAGTGTGTATGTAAGCAACACTCAAAACACAAATAAACCTACCTCCGCTTTCAATCACTTGCAGCAATCGACACTGGCAATGGAGTCCCCATCCTTTGTGTAGGTCCCTGTCCTTGAGATATTCACAATGAACAAACTAACTAAACACAAATACAAGACGCCAACTATCTTGCACACGCGGATATCACACAACAATGAACGATTACTTCAATGTTTAATCTTATGGATTGAATCACGTATAACAATACAATAAGACCTAACTCGAACCTTGTAACCTAGCTTGCAATCAAGAGTATAACCGATTACAAAGAACTTGGCTCTCTCTTTCTCTCTCCCTCTCTCTCTCTCCCTCTCCCTCTCTCTCCTCTCTCTCTCCCTCTCTTTCTCCCCCTCTCTCTCTCCATCTCTCTCCTCTCTTTCTCTCTCTCCCCCTCTCTCCCTCTCCCTCTCTCATCTCTATCCCTCTCTCTCCCTCCCTCTCTCCCGCCCTCTCTCTCCCTCCCTCTCTCTCCCCCTCCCTCCCTCTCTCTCTCCTTCCCTATCTCTCCCTCTCTCTCCCTTTCTTTCTTTCTCTCGCTCCATCTCTCTCTCTCCTCTCTCTCTCTCTCTCTCTCTCTCTCTCGTAAACTCTCTGTATGGCCGATTATGATTATGTGACCAACACCCCAAAACCCCTGTCTCATTTATTTATCATCAACAAGATTTTTGGGCTGGGCTTTAACTAGGCCTATAGCAATACAAACTTATTACATATTCAAGAACTAACTAAGACAAGTTCTTCTAACTACACGGACAATAAATTATCTTCTTTCAATAATCCTGATCGTTTTTTTTATCTGTTTGAGCGTCTGTCACAAACATGCACCAACACTTTGATTAATGGTCTCGTTAGAAGCCGCTCCTTCAATTAGTTATCTCTGTGGGTCCGCGATAGTTCCTATGTATGCTATCACGCCATAGACCAGTGGCCATATGATCCCTAATTCGAAAATAAAAAATCCCATTATGTTAAGAGAGGAAGAAGTACAGAAAGCGGCCTAAACAAGCTAAAAGACCATCCACCATCAACACCATTCAACCGACAGTTAAAGACACCTAAACAGGCAAATCGACCGGTGGAACTCACACAGTGGAGACGACGGGAGGCAATGACTTGATGGAGATGCGGCAGGCAACGACCTCAGGCTCAAACGTTCTCTCCCTATGCGAGCATCAAAAGCTAGCATATGAAAAATGGGATCATATGAGCGGTGGAAGGATGTGTG
>JAUTDX010004059.1:0-37689 GCA_030844895.1 Ambrosia x helenae
GAATATGTAAACTCAAATCTGTGTGAATGTTATTCCCTGGTATTTTGCATATTCAAAAAGTAGGCATTTGAAAATTATAAGTTTATTAAAATCCTTTGATTCAAACAATAATCAAGATTAATAACATTGTTGCCAAAACCACCTATGTTGCTTGACCACAAGACCACCTGCAAATTTCTCATAGTGACTTCATCTACATTTATAACTAATTTTGTTTTTAATATCATATAAAAAAGAACCAGGGTACGATAAACTTCAAATCAAAAACAAATTCTGAATATTCTTTTTGGTACTTGATAGAAAGCTACAGATTTACACTGTATGCAATCCTTCTATTATGAAAATTATTGAGTTTAGTTGTGGAAATTTGTTCAAAAATTATTGAGCTTAGTTACGCCTCCGGGTACGAAAAGCCCACCGCTTTTACGCCTCGGGTACAAATAGTCCACCGCTTTTCGCTCTGCCCGCTAAGTTTTAGACCTATTCGCTTTTTTTGCGCCTCACGCTAATTGAATCAAGAGTTCAGCAATATTACCTTCTTGAAATATATTAACCTTTTTAATCAAAGAACTCTAAAAAAAGGATCCACCTACTCGATCACATAACTGCACAGAAAAAAAATAGAGGTTATACCAATATTCATCTAAACATAGAAAACACAATTGACAGGAATTTTATAACAAAAAGTAAATGTGTTTTAAGATCATACCTAACCGAACCCATTCGACCCCATACCATGATCGTTGACCATTTTTCCCTAAGTGAAATCCCTGCGATTTTCCTAAACCTGTGATATTTAATGTCGGATTAACTTTTATTTTTTCATAAAAAATCATATTATATTATCTATTTTTATTACTCGTGCCATCCACATAAAGTTTTAGTGTTTTATATTGATTCTGATTATTCAAATAATAAAAGTAAAGTAAGAACAATTAACAAAATCTCAACGCCTCCACTCATGAGCTATATAAAGTAGCTAGTAAAGTGAGCCACCAAGGATGCTAGAAGAAAAACGGTGCCCATAAGTGAGCCACCAAAAGGCTTCCCTTGTTACCTTTAGAAACTTAATCGTAATATTCAACCTTTAAGTATATCAATTGTACCATTTAAATCAGAATCCAACAACTTATCCTATTCCAGCCCGGTATTGACATTACGCATAGAATAGTCTAATAAATTGCATTAGAAAGGTGAAAGAAACAATTCAAGCATAGCATATTGTTCAAGGTAGTTTACTCACCTTCGCTAAAAGAAAGATCTGGGGCAAGCCTTCAGCTTCTCATCCTGAATAAGTGCAACTCAACCAATAATAACAATCATTCCGTGTTACGAATTTACAATTACAATAGTCAATATTAAAGCAAAAAGATGTTGACCTTTATGTGGCCATATGGTCCAATTAACACATTGTCTAGCTTCAAATCTGTAGGGAATATATTAAAAGAATGCAAATTCTGCACAATGCCAGAACTTGTAGTTATCAATCAATAAAGAGCTACATGAGTGACTGAGTTAAGTAAAGCACAAATGTTAATTTAAATACCTGACCAACGTTTATATATAATCAGTTGGATATATTCTCGATTGGTGTTGTTCTTTGTACTGAAATTGTATTTATAAGCTGCCGTACGTAGCTTCTGAAATAAACTTAACTCACAAAATTAAAACGTGTAGTTTAGCTATCCTTTCACAAACTTCACAGCCACCTAATGGGAACTTTGATGAGCAAGCTTAATTATAAATTTGTAGTTTATTAAGTAGCTATAACAAATTAAAGAACAAATAAGAGAAAGCAATTATCTAATTACCTGTAGAGAAGATTGGTTAATATGTTTATAGGTGTGAAGAAGTTCAGCAGTACAGAAAAAATCTCATACACCCCTGGTTTGAAGTTGATTATCTGGTCACCAATGAAGAGGCATTTAATAAAATTTATCTACATTTAGATGACCCCTCCATAATTTAGCCCAGCTCCAGTCCGGTTTTGATCATAATGTGTCATTTTCCAGTCAAACATGTTCCTGTTGGTGGTGTGCAGTGTGCTCAGTTAATACAATCTTTAGTTTGCCTAGATAGCTCAGCAGCTACCATTATCTCCTCTGATCAAAACATTAATTATTTCGCCACAACGCCAACAAATCTACAATTGAAGACAATATGAATGATTGATAAAAGAAGACCAAAAAGTCGAGTATAAAGTAACAATTAATTTGTATAGATCGAATACAAATTAAAATATTAGGTTCTCCTTTCTTCATCAAATCACACAAATAACAAACGGGTTCTAATATTTACGATTTCTCATTCAGTTAGTGAAAAAACAGAGAAATCATACCAGATCTGGGTTGCAACAGTAGTTATACGCTAGAGTTATGGTAATTAAATCATACGTTTACAACGACAATAGAGTTTTTTTCCAACATACGCCAATACAGGACCATAGTATTAAATTTAATGGGTTTCCATTTTCACACAATAAACAAAACAGATTTCATATCTAGATACAATAGTTATTAAAAAACAATTTTAGTCAATAATTATTATAAAAAAAACCTACAAAAATTGTGAGTAGATGGAGGACACTTCACCAGGCCAACCCGACCCATTTTGATCATCACCCGAGCCGTTTTAACTTATTACCTAAGTCTGCTCATTTTAACACAGTACCCGACCCGACCCGACCCGACCCAACCAGACCCGAGAATTTCTATATATGTGACATAAATGTAAATCATACATTAGGTCCATCCCATGAGTAACAGTGATGAAAGTGAAAGTCTTACACTCTTACTTTCCATGAGCTCTTTCTCCATAAGCAAAACAGCATCAGTCTTACACTTTTACTTTCCATGAACAGATTCTTTGTGGTGAAGTGCATACCTTCAGCCTGATTTCCCCAACTATATTGATAGACTCTGCATATGCAACAGAAGATTAACAAAAAGAAGAGAGTTAAAACAACATTAAATAAGAGATACAATGATAATTAAAGAGTAAGCTCACTACTCAATAACAGAAAACTCAAGTAACAATGAACCATTATCCTCAAATAAGAAAACACCTCATGAGGCGAAGGCCGAAGGGAAAACGCCTCGAGGATAATTTCTGTTGTTTTAAACTTCGCATAAAATAATATATTTACTTCAGTTTTAAAGGAGTAAGTCACTAACCTGGCACACCAGGACCAACTTCGTCAGAGTAGTAAAAGGAAATCCGGTCATCTGGACCGCTAACCTTCCCGCTCCCCCCTTTAACTTTAGTTTAATCTCGGAGTAAAACAGGAATAAATTTGTCAACGTTTGACAACATCCTCAATGTAATTATGCTATGTGATTTGTGGCACATCAAAGAATGGGGTATGTTAAAAGCTGCAGATTTACCATGTGCAGGCTGCTCGGTCTAAGAGGCTTACATTTATTCAAATCAAACTGCTCCTTGCTCTTATCTGCAATTTTTAAACCTGCAAAAAAATGACAATTATCGATTTCTGTGACTTAAATAATAACTATATAAGTTTTTACTGTTGGTAGTGGATCTTTGTTTTTTCTTTTTTACTTTTGACAAGGGATTATTAAAGTTGAATTCATGGAACCTGGGTCAGGACATGATGATGAAGTTCAGGTTATCCCAAAAGATGATCAAGTACTTGAAAAACAGGCCCAATAAAAACTCATGTTCTAAAAATTCCAATAAAAAACCGTCAAAACTTATCAAAATTAGAGAAACCAGAGGCTGTAATCTCAAAGCTTATCGCCTTTTCACTCGGCCCTTAGAGGAATTCCAAGAAGTGCAAAAAGGCGCACATTTTGTTGTCTTTTCTAAGCTTTGTTGACTTAAGGCGCCCGCCTCTTGGACTCGAGGCATTTTTATACTTCAAAATCATACATAAACCTTAAAAAATCATATAAAAACTTATTTATAGTTACATTTTGGGTAGGCGAAGTTAAAGATTTGTGCGGTTATATATACAAAAATATATATAAACGTCTTGCGAGTTATGCCTTGAGTACGGAAAGGCAGCCGCTTTTGCTCCTGGCGCTTTGCGTCTCGGTTTTAGGCCAAGCTTTTATGCGCTTGGTGCTTTTTAAAACTACAGACCTTACCTAAACATAAAGAATTATGAATTATAAAGATTTGTGAAAAACAAGGTAAGTTGGTTTAAAATATTGAAGAATTACTAATAGAACGGTTCATAATTGCGGTAGAAGGAAGTTGCACTTTGCAAGAGCAATCTCGGACAAATTGTAAAGTACAATGATCTATTTTTTCATTTTTTATTCCAAGAATTTCCATAATAACACATTTTTTTGGTAAAGTGTAATGGACTTATAAGAAACGCTAACTATTAGATGACATTTAGCAAGAAAAAGAAGGCAAGAAATTACCTATCCTGCAACCATGATGGTTGTCCTTGCCAAAACACAAAAAGTCCGATGTAAGTGTGTAACCACCCTAATATTTCCGAGTCATGTTTCTGCCTCAAATGTTCCTTGGCGGTCTCCACGTGGCCGCCAGCTGATACACGGGGAAGCGGCAGCCACCATTTGTGGTCCTGGTAGAAATATTTTTAATAGCCAACTGATCTGCAACATTTTTACAAACCACAAATTAGTCTTTAACTGGACTGTAACAAATTAAAGTCCTTAATATTTCAAATATTTTATATAACTTCAAAGCACACCTTGCAATAAGATGCATTTTCACTTTTCACTTTGTGTAGATGTAGCTAAACGGATAGAATAAATTTTAGTTAAAATAGGTCTTTTTACAGGTCATTCCAGCCATGTTTGACCCGCAAACACTTTATTTTCCTCTGTTTTAGTATATTTATTAAAATCAATGTGATGAATGTAATTACAGAAACATCATATCCTAAACAGCATCAGCAGCTTAGCATGTGAAGCACAATAAACACCAAATCAGATCACATCCAACAATAAACAATAGACCAAAAGATAGAAGTACAAGACTACATAATAAACTAAAGAAATCAAAACTGATAGTCTGGTGCTTACCTAGGTGACGTCGACCTGCCGTTTTTATCCACTACTGCCAGTATTGGACTTAGGAGCCTCCATTACAAGCACAATCAGTCATTTCATGGTCTCCATAGTTAACCTAACCACCAGATTTACAAGTTCTATCAGATTAGTGTTTTCGTGGACTGTTGATTAAATAAAAACAGAATGCAGATGCAGGTTTGAACCACTAAAACCTTAATATTGAACTGACCCTCTTGATTTCGGTTAGAAAGAAAAGAGTAGTTACTGTTTTGGTGGAGGAATGAAACCCTAGATGATGAGGATTTTGAATCGCATAGAGAGATAGAGGGATGATGGAGGCGGAAGAAGCAAATGAGGATTATGTGAAAACCCTAGATAGATATTACCCGTGTGTCTTTTAGGTTTGTAAATTATGCATCCCAACTTGCACCCTTACAATTTTAAGAGTTTTAGTGCATTGAATTATTGTACATGAAGCTTTTAAGTGTTGTACAGTGGCAAATGACCATTCCTGCCCTTCCTATATGCTTATTAATATAGTATAGATACTTGTTACAAATGCTTCAGCCAAAACTACAAAATAAGAAAGACGCTAGATTAACATACATCAGGTCACGAGATGTTCACTGCAACGAGATTGACGGTGATTTATAATATATGAACATACATCCGGTACGCCGGACACAAAACAACAACAACAACATGATGTAATCTTGTTTGAAGCTAAAAACAAAATTATAATGATAATGATCACTCGATCAACACTTAAGCGAGCCAATTCAAAGTCAAAGTTTATATTACGAGCTTTTGTAAACACATTCCTTTTTTAAACCAAAGGGGGATAGCGGCACAGCTTGTTGTCTGTTCACCTGTAATTCTCATGTAATTTTTATGGTTAAAAATATGATTAACTATGTGTAAGAACAAAACATATACGTTATCATTTTGATCTCAACCCGGATCCATCAAAAGGATCGTTGCCTTTGCCTTTTAATTTTGATTTCAAGTACAACAAAGTGTGTAGGTCTAGGAAAGAATTAAGGAACAAAACATATACCGATTGTTCATCTTTTTTGTTGATGTTACAATAATTATTTGCAATTGATTTTGTATGCCAATGTGGGGTACCCACTTGGTAGAGGCTTATCCCCTCTTAAAGGGAGGTCCTATGTTCAAATTTAAACAAATGGTGTATTTGTTGTAAATATATTGGGGGTAACATTAGCCGTTCAAAAAAAATTGATTTTGTATAACTTTCAAAGCTCTTGATAAAAATGAGTATATTTTCCAAAAATAATTAACGAACATCATAAAAACATGGACACGTGGTGTGAATATGCTTATGCTCTTTCATTTCTTAGTTGCTAGTGGCCCGGGCCACATAATGTCAACCCCTTGCAAGACGAAAAGCCCAATATAATGAAAACAATTCCGACACTATAATAAGCATAAAAGATAACTAAAAAAGTTACTAATATATATTTTTTTAATTTAACTGTGAACATTTTTTTCCTTGTTTTTGTTTTGGCAAGGTTTGAACCTACATTCTTACCACTTGTTGTGGCAAGGTTTTGCTTCATGTATATAACTTCATTTGGGTTCAATCATGCATTAAAGATCAGAAAGTTGTTGAAAAACAAGTTTCTTCTTTTTTTTAATCATAAAACAATATAGGAAAATAATTAATATACCCTTTTCTTTCTTGTAAGGGAATAAATGAGTTAAGTTGCTCGTGAGCTATTCGATAGCGCCTCGCTAAAAACTCGAATTGAACCAACCTTAGATGAGTTTAAGGCTAAAAATTAGGTCATTTACTAAACGAGTCCAACAATAATTGAGCTCGAGCGGGTTTACAAGCCTAAACCAGAATAATATTTGTATGATTTTATTTTAAATATTAATAATCAATACATATAATAATTGGTATTATATATTAAATTTTGAGAACAAAAATAATTAAACAATTATATATGTTTTAATGTATATAAATAATAAACGAGCTCAGTTCGAGCTTGAAAACTATTCATAAGCTAAGATTGAGCGTTGGAAATAAAGCTCAAACAAGCCAAGCCAAGCCCAGGCTTTAGAAATAGATATTGAAACAAACCAAACTCAAGCCTATACAAGCTTGGGCCCTGCTTGTTTACACTACTAGTTTCTTGCATGCTTTTGAGCAAAACATCCCCTATTTGCAAGGCCACAATAATTTTGCAAATCTAAAACCCCAATCACCAGTGACAAGGTTCTTAAAACAGAAGAATAGAACAAAGGTCACCAATAAATAATACCAATTCTCACCAATAACACATTATCTAACTCATTTATAACAAAACCTAACTACTAATCATAATCATAACAATATCTTCCGCCAAGCAGTAGCATGAAAATCACTAACTTTAACCCTAAACACACTACTGTCAACAACTGCTTAATCTGACAAACCCTGAGAGGAAAATACCCTCTACACCTTCTTTCTTTTCTTTCCGCTATTTGACCCGCCCTTTGTATTATCGGTTGACTTCACATCCTCTGGTTCTTTGGCATTAGATTTAGCCGTACTGGATTTGCCACTACTTGAAGGGGTTTTAGCCTTTGACTTGTTGACCATCTTCGTCTTGCTACTGGTTTTTAGTGTCTCGTCATCTTCCTTTGACTTTGCGGCTTCTTTAGCTGCTGCATCACTGGACTTGCCACTGGTTTTTTGAGCGGATTTATTATCTTTTGGAGTCGAGCCTTTTGACTTGCCAGATGAAGAGGACACTGCCAACCCTGATTTTCATTTATTTATATTAATCAAATTTGCTAATGATTATGTAGGTTGTTACTTATACCGTATGTAATGATTATAGAGACGAGAGAGAGAAACATACTTCTTGGCTGAATCTTTGGTCTTTTCTTGAGACGCAGCAGAATCGGTTTTTGATTTTTTCTTCTTGTGCCTGGAGCATAACATTCATAATCAAAAACCAAAACTAATTGTACTTCTCCTTTAGCCCTACTTATTTAACGACTCACTAGATAAATTAAAATTTGTTAAGCACCCAATGAACCGAAAGCAGCACTTTGAAAGTAAATATCATGTAGCATGTTTTATCGCACGTCTAATTAACTAATTCTAGTTGTTCGATATCACATGATCGGATTTTGGAATTCCAAGTTCTAAAACACATTAAATTATCTAATTTACATTTTCTCTATCAGCTTATATATCTTTGTATATCGCACTGCTATACTAATAAATTTCTAAAAAACAGGATCTTACCTTCTCGCAGCATATAAATCCTACATATTCATGTATATTGCACTGCTATTACCATAATTCACTATATCTAAATAAAGATAAAAAGCATTGGAACAAACCTATGTGTGAACATTATAAGATTGAAGCAACATGATAATGATCACAGCTTAAATAAAATAACGATTTAAAAAGTACCAAAAGGAACACATACCTTTCAGGGGAACCTTCTTCACTATGAACCTCGGGGTTTTGCTCCTGTCAACTGAACCACATCAGCACAAACACGAGTATATTAGAGTGAGCATTATACACCAATCAACAAGTTCTAACCTCATCCTTCTGCACAGAAAATTCCTTCAAAATTTCCCATTTTTGTGTTTTCAGATTCAATATTTCTTCATCTCCATCCACATATGAGACCTGTATAACTCTAGACTTGTTAGAAAATTCAAAACAGATATAACAAAAGATGATTTGAAATATAACAAAGAGTTTAACGACCTTATGCTTCTTTTTAGCAGGATAGAACTCAGCAACAACACCTTCATAATACCTACAAGCAACACAACATAAATGTCAGCATTTTGTATGTTCATAGTTATGTTCATCTACACAGATAATATGAAGCACTTGATATCGAGTTTAATTTACAGAAGCACTTACATTTTATCTTCAGGCCACCAAACTTTGACCTTTGTACCAACCAGGCTTTCATCATATTTTATAGTATTAGATACCTGAGAAAATATAAATTTCATGTTCCAACATTTCGAAATTGATTAAACACAGAATTTTAGGCTAAAACTCAATAATATTTACTTCATCTTTGCCTGTGGAACGCTTCCGTTTTGCACTAGTCACAGGGTTTCTGTTGAATTTCCCTCCTTTTTCGCTGATTTTGGTGCAGACTTTGGAGAAACATCCATCTCCTTCATGATATAAAAAGACAACTATTTTAGATTATTTCCAAAAAGAAATCAAAAGGAAAGTTTAGAGCTACTGACATCATCTCCTGACGATGATTTTGCTTGATCTTTCTCTGCAACATTTTTACTGTTTCCTCGTTTTTTTCCATCATCTTTCTTCTTTGAACTACTTTTAGCAGGCAGTTTAAGTGGTTCGTCGTCTGAATCGTGTTCCTCCTCTTTCTCAACAGCAATCTTGCGTTTCTCGCGCGTAGCTGATTTTGTTGTAGACTTTGGAGAAATATCCATCTCCTTCATGATATAATAAAAGACAACTTTTTAGATCATTTTCAAAAAGAAATCAAAAGAGAAGTTTAGAATTACTGACATCATCTCCTGACACTGAGTTTGCTTGATCTTTTTCTGCGACGTTTTTATCATTTCCACGTTTCTTTCCGTCATCTTTCTTCTTTGAAGTACTTTTTTTAGCAGACAGTTTAAGTGGTTTGTTGTCTGAATCGTGTTCCTCCTCTTCCTCAACAGCAATCTTGCTTTTCTCCCCCTTCTTAACAGATAACTTCAGTGGCTTGCTATCTGAATCACTTTCGTCCCTTTTAATTTCCACATTCTTACCACTCTGTTTGGGCTTTTTTGTATCTGATTTCCCAACATCCAACTTCTTACCTGACTGTTTTGACTTCTTACCAGATTGTTTTGTTGACTTGGACTTTGACTCTGACTTTTTCAGAGGTTTTGCATCTGAATCACTACTAGCTTCACCATCTTCAGACTTGTTAGCAGTATCCGCGGGTTTAACCTCTTTTGCGATTGGGGTTTTCTTACCCGCTTGCTTCTGAGCTTCGGTGTATCCTCCTGAGTCAACCCCTTGGTTTTAGGCAGGCCAGCCTTCTTCACATTGGTCTCATCAGGAGTAGGGCCACTTTTAGATGGGGAAGCAGCTTCAACTTCCTTTGGTACCGGTTTCGTATCGGACCGAACAGAGCTCTCATCCGGAACACTGTTGCTTTGAGATGGAGAAGAAACATTTGCAGTTTCAGCAGGCTTACTTTCTACAGCTTTCGGTGAAAATTCTTGAACAGTGTCTTCATCCTTTTCAGTTTCAGGTGGAATAGCTGCTTCGTTGTCAGATTCTTTAACATCATCTTTTTCATTTTCATTTTCCGATTCTTTACCATCATTATCTTTTTCATTTTCCGGTTCTTGAACGTCCTTATCTTTTTCATTTTCTGGTTCTTGAACATCCTTATCTTTTTCATTTTCCGATTCTTTTACATCCTTATCTTTTTCATTTTCTGATTCTTTAACATCGTTATCTTTTTCAATTTCCTTATCACCTTCAACTGAACTTATAGTGGTATCAGCTTCCGTTTCACTTTTATTGGGGATCTTTTCTGTTTGTGATTTTCCTTTTGCCAACTTGTCAGCATCAGAATCATCAGTGTCTTCTTTATTAAGAGGTTCTTGAATTTTGTCCTCCTCTACTTTCTTTGGCTCTTGGTCAACTGATGTTTCTTCCTTAACCATCTCACTTACCCCATTACTCATAACTGGTTCTGGAGATCTGTTCTCCACTATAGGATCTACCTCTTCTTTAGGACATGTCTCTGCTTTTACCACCTAATTCGCAATAATATTTCAACTTGTTATTAATGAGTAATATAAAAACTAATTAAAATACCAAATAACATACTTGGTCCACGTGATCTGATGATGCTGTTGTAAGCTTGCTCTCATCAGCCTAAAAATTATAATAATATATAAGAATTTATAGAATAAAACTAAACAAAAGGTGAATAAAAAACACAAATAAAAATAGATAGATAGCATTGCCTGCTGCACCTCATCTACAGATCCCTTCTCCACTTTGCACTCATTGGCCTGAAAGAGGGGGATAAAAGAAACCAAAAACTCAATTAAACAGATCACACAAATAATATAAGAAGACCACTAATTTGTTAAAAGATATAGAAACCGTACCAGTTGTGGCCCAGAATTATTATTATCCTCGGTTTCAATATAAGAAGTGCTGCCTTCACATATTGCAGCCACAACTTTATGGTACGTATCTAAAGATTCACCAAGAGATGTCAAAGCTGGCATCACGTAAGGCTTTAGCTTCTCTGCAGATTTTAAAAGTACTCCTTTCGCTAACTTATGAGCTACTGGTAAAACTCCCTACGTAAAAATCAATAACTGGTAAGAAATTTTCTTGTAAACAAGAAAGAAAGTCTAAATTTTATTAATATTTTTAAGCCTTGTACCACACGATCTTTTTTAACGCTAGCCAGCAGTGGTTTGAGCATCTCAACTGGAATTTCTTCACTTTCATCTATAACCAACACCATTATATTTTCCATTGATAAAAACACAGAGTCAATATGAAAGTCCCTGTAATAAAAAAAAATACATATTATTAAGAGAAGTGGAGCATCAGATCAATTGAAGGCAAAGTACTCTAAAGAGTTATAAGCCCAGAACTATAGCACACCTTACTGCTTTTAGAAAATGCTCAAACATTTTCGCAATAAGCTCGTCACATTCAAGATCAAGCATGATGACACATGATCTGACTTTGGAAACAGTTTCAAGAATCAAGCCCGCTTGTTGTAAGATCGACTGGACCGATCAGATAAATCTTCAAAACAAGATACAATCAACTCAAAGACATCCTGTGCATCAAGAAGAGGTTTAGAATACATATGCTATAGAATTGTATGAAGTACAGTGAACTTTGTTATGGTGTACCCTCATTTGGTCATCAGTGTAGGGTGCATCAGGGGCTGTAATTCTCGTTATTTCACTGATGCAGGAAGCAACTGCAACCTTCACATCCATATCTGAATGTTTTGATAGACTATCTTTAATCAACGCATTCATTGATGGTTTCAGTGCATCTAGCATCGACTTTCTCGGAGACTGGTCAACCTTCAATAGAAGTTTCTCTACTTTCTGAAGAGCACAGACATAAAAATAGTTAGATGGACCAAATGCTAGCATCAAATTTTCATTCAGAAATATAGCAAACAATATCTAGAAGCCAAATAGCAATCACAGTAATTAATTCCATACGCGCTCAACTAGTTGCCACTTACAATTAACAAACCACACACAAATTAGTGGCAGACGCAGTTTAGCATTAGCTAAACAGTCAACAACACATTCTTTAGCTCGTGTATCCATATTAACTTAAACATTGTGAATTTGCAATCCAAACGAAGCACAGTTGTCTTAAAATGAGTGTAAATTGATAACTTAGCTAAGTTGTTTTCATAGTTGCAAAAGTCGTCCGAGTTGACTGATTACTCGCCAAGTACTCGCTACAGGGTGGGTCACTGGGTATAGCCGAGTTGGCCGAATATTCCGAGTACTCGCCAGACTAGGCCGAGTACTCGCAACTCCCCAGTCGGCCGAGTTGGTAGCGCCTAGCGAGTTCTGCAACCATGGTACTTGTTTTTCAAGAATGGAACTCTGCTGTGTTAAATCCGATCCATCAAAGAAGTCTACAGGCGAAAGCCTACGCTAATACAGTACTCTATGTTCAATGCAACCCTGTAACTAGCTACCATACTATTCTTGAAGTTAATAAGCTAACTTAAATCTCAAACGTTATCCATCGCCTGGAGACCCAAGCAATTCAAAACCGACAAGCTAATAACATGAAAGTATTAACAATCTAATAATATACAAAACTACCCACAAACTTTATATTGAAATATACAAATTTCAGGTATAAAAAACTGAACTTTATTTTAAAAAAACAAGCAGAACCCAAAACAGTGAGAGGGCTTACATCAAGAAGACGAAGGAGTTCATCAACAGAATCAGAGGGACGAGATAACTGTTTCCCAGCCTCCTTAAGCTGTTTCTCCAGCTCAGCATCTATAGACGCCATCTTCACTGGCACTGTTCCAAACCCTAGCAAAGATAACAGTCAAAACAAACAAAAATCTAAGCAAAAACTCACAACAAAGATAAAGGGTACACAAAAAAAGCCTCAAAATTTCAAAATCTTTTAAAAATCCCAATAAATCTAATACTGTGAGGTTGTGTATACTAGAGAGAGAAAACGCAGAAAAGCATCTGGAAGAGAGAGAAAGAAGAAGATACCAATAGAATAATAATAAGATAGATACAGAGATGGATGTAGGGTATATAGATAGATAGATAGATAGATACAGAGGGGAGGTAGCTAGGGCTTGTGTGAAATTTGAAGAGGGGTTGGGAGGGATTGACAAAATTGAGGAAATCTTAAAACTTCTTTCAAATGTTGGATTGGATGCGTTTTTGTACCAGACATAATATGTTTATATGGTTTATCTTTTCTTAGCTAGTTTTTATATAACCAACATTCTTATGTCCTTGTTTGCAATTTCGAAATACTTTTTGAAATGCATTAAAGTTTTCTAGATTGATTTATTTAGAGAATTTATATTTATTGTTTATTAAAGGCATTATTTTTCTCTGTGTTTTTTTAACTATCAACTTCATTAAAAACGTTTAAAAGCGAGCCTCAAAGCGATGACCGGAGCCAAACCAATTACAACATATACATTGAATATTTGCACCACTAAATCCAAATAATAGACTTAAATCTCGACCTATGTTTCAACCAAAATTCAATTATAATTGATCCAATAACTTTTCAAGTATAATCGATCCAAATTCAATTATTTTGGTTGCAACATATGAACTTGTTTGGGTTGATTTCATAAGTAGTGATATATGATGGTATGTTGTTTATCATCTCCAAAATCTCCTCCCACCTTTGAGATCTTCAAATAAAATGTTTTTCGTTTCTTGCCTTCAACATAGACCATAAAGTCATCATATATATCAACAGAATAATCTTCTTGAGAGGTACTGAGTGGGAATTGTTCAGCGACACATCAAACATTTCTTAAACTGAAACGGCTTGAATTGCAGGGAGCTTTCACCATTGGTTTACCCTTAACCAAACGGCGATCGCTAAGCTGCAACGGACTAATAGGTGGTCCATGGTTTCTGGCAAAGCCTCACTAGTTACACATACGACATCTACCGCAACACCCCTTTTAGCCAACTTTACCCTTGATGGAATTTATTTTACACGGCTTGCAACAAAAATAAATAAATAAATCTTTTTCAATACCCAATTGACCCACTCCAATCTATAAATATCTTACGAAAAAAAATAACGCTTCACCCGCTCCCTGCTTCCATTTATCCTTCTTTCTTCCTCATCAACTGCGGTTTTTTGTTTCCACCTATCGTTGTCAACCTCTAGCCGATATGATACATTGCTCGCGTGTACTCTAGTGTATACGTTAGATCTAATTCTAACAACAACAACAACAACAAAAACACACACACAAAGTCACAAACTCACTCTGAGCATAAACATTTATACTACAAAAGACTCAAATGATTTACATTTATACTTATCCAATTTTAATCCATTTCAAGGAAAAAAAGGTTTACCTGCCAAGCATCAATTACAAATTTCATTGAAGGCATTTCTTGCTACTGCAAAGGTTGTACTGTATGCAATAGAAGACTAGCACCGTAAGGTGGTGCATTAGCTTGCGAAGATCATCCGATGAAGTCCAGCCAAACATCTTGCAAGTACAAACTGAATAACGAATCATCAACCTCCTAATCTTTACTTTAATCTATCAGGTTTTGCATGAAAGCAATGTTCGCTGAGGAGACGACGTCAGAGTCAATTTTCCAGAACCATGGCACGCCATCAGAGGATAAACATGAATCTTCAAATTAAAATTTTGTATAATCTTTATAATGACATGATATATGATAAGTTAGCAAAAAAAAGAAACAAACAAACCCTCTTCACCTTAAAAATGCATATCACGTCATAACCTATCAAAAGCCGCAGCAAAACGCAGGACCACTTGCTAGTTTTTATACAATTTTCAACATGATATATTTTCACAGAACTTTTATACTACTAATAAGTTCAAATGCCAACAACAAACTCCAAAACAAATGAGCAACATACATGGAACGTTCATTATAGCATTAGTGGCCTATAAACCTTACCCAATCTTAGAACCCACAACACCAAAAAGTGGCCAGTAATGTTTCCAAGTAACACCTAAAGCACATAAGTACGAGGTTGGCATCAAGTAAACTGAACATTCAAAATCATATGTACTAGTCTTCGATCTTAAAGCTTATCTCTCAAGTGTGGCTGCGTCTCATTATGATTTCCCTCTGAAGTTCCTCAAAATATAGTCGTTGCATCTCTGGCATCACCCTCGCATCTATCATCATAATTCGTATATCTGATTCCTTTTTTAAAAGTTTCATTTTCTCGGCCTTTAACCTTAGTCTTTCGTCCTGTAGGCGGATTTTACTTTGCCCTTTATCAGCCTTAATCTTCAACTTCTCTGCCTCCAACCGCAGCCTCTCTTTGTCATACTCCATCTTCTCAGCCTTGGTGGGACTAACATCAAATTTGCTGCTACTTGGAGGGGTTTTACCATTTGACTTGTTAACTGTCTTCGTCTTAGTATTGATTTTTAACGTCTCTTCATCTTCCTTCGACATTGCAGCTTCTTTGGAGGCGGTGGTTGTTGCATCACAGGACTTGCCACTATTTTTGTGTGTTGACAGATTATCTTTAGGAGTTGAGCCTTTTGACTTGCCAAATGAAGAGACATCGCCAACCCTGTTTTTCATTTATTTATATTAATCAAATCTGCTAATGTAGGTTATACCAAGGCCGAGTTGACCGATTACTCCCCGAGTACTCGCTCCAAGGTAGGTCGCCGAGTATAGCCGAGTTGGCCGATTACTCCGAGTACTCCCCGCATAGGGCGATTTGACCCCCGAGTACTCCCCCGATTAGTCCGAGTACTCGCTCCAGGGTAGGTCGCCGAGTACAAGGCCAAACCGAGTTTTGCAACACTATATATAATGATAATAGCTATAAGAGAGAGATAACAAACTTATTGGCTGAACATTTGATCTTTTCTTGAGACGCGGCAGGATCTGTTTTTGATTTTTTCTTCTTGTATCTAGAGCATAACAGTCATGATTAAAGCACATCTTTGGGCAACAAATATTTCATATCATAAAATAAATGCAATAAAACTGATTATTGAAGTGAAAAAATAGAGTTACTTATATACCCCTCCTTTTTAGCCTACTTAAAAACCTACTCTCACTAAATAAATTTATATTTACTAACCACCCGAACCGCAAGAACTTTGAAAAAATATATCCCATAGCATGTTTTATTACGTCCTTTATATTTAGAATGACTTGTAGATCATGTGTTAACTTCAATATGTGCATTGACCCTCCTTACCTCCAACCCGTCGTTCCCACAAAGATGGCAACCAAAGATTAAGGTTCATCTTCTTCGCAACCAGGTTATCTCCGGTGAAAGCCTAACTATTCGATCGGTTTCTATGAGTAACATCTCAAACACCAGGGACCAAATCAACAGTCGACTAATGAGGCTAGAGGCCTAAGCTTCATTACCAAGTACTCAATGACCAAATCAAGTGATGAAGCCTCTATAAGCCTTGGCTTTGTCTTAGATCTTATCTTGACGTAGAAACTCATTAAATGAGCTTATAGGTACTTTCAAAGGGGTTAGTATCAGTCTTGGTTTATTCAACCACACTTACTTTACATGGAAAGAAGGTTTTTTTTTTTTTTGCTGAACTAGGGGTCTCTACGGGAGCAGCCTATCTAGGGATAGAGGAAAGGTTTGCCCTCGTCCCACCCTCCCTAGACTCTACAAGTAGCTTTTGCACCCAGTGGGATTTTACTAGGTACGTTTGGTTGTTTCTATCAGCAAATATATCCACATATTCATGCATATTGCACTGCTATAATATCAAATTGTCTAAAGCAATATCTTAACTTCTCTCAGCATATCTACGTGTTCCTGTACATTGCACTGATTATAACAATATTAGTATACAATAAACGTAGCGTATTGATATAAAAATATGTGCAAACAATATCAGAAGCAAGATAAAAATCACACATAAAATAAAATAATAACTAAAATAAATTACCAAAAAGGAAAACATACATATCAGGGGAACCTTTTTCACTTTGAACCTCAGTGTTTTGCTCCTGTCAACTGAACCACATCAGCACAAACAACGATATATTAGAGTGAACATTAAACACCAATCAACATGTTCTAACCTTATCATCCCGCAAAGAAGATTCCTTCAAAATTTTCCAATGTTGTGTTCTCAAATTCAATGTCTCTTCATCTCCATCCACATATGAGACCTGCTTAACTCTTGTAAAAACTTTCTAAAACAAAAGGTATAACAAAAGATGATTTATATATATGACAAACTGTGTAATGACCTTATGCTTCTTCTTATCAGGATAAAATTCAGCAACAACACCTTTATAATACCTACAAGCAACACAACATAAAGGTAAGCATTCTGTATGTTCAGAATTATGTTTATCTACACAGATAATAATATACGGTTCTGGACTTCTGATCAATGATGAAATCTTGAAATTAAGTTTTGCTTACAAAAGCAAAACTGTAAACTTTATCTGATGCAAAGCACTTACATGTGATCTTCAGGCCACCAAACTTTGATTTTTGTACCAACCAGGCTTTCATCGTATCTTATAGTATCATATACCTGAGAAAATATAAATTTCATGTTCCAACGTTATAAATGAATCCAAACAATGCATTAGACTAAAATTTAACAATATTTACTTTAAATTTGCTTGTGGAATGCTTCCGTTTTGCACTAGTCCCCCTTTCTGTTATATTCCCCTCCCTTGAGGCTGATTTTAATGCAGACTTAGAAACATCCATCTCCTTCTTCACACGGGTCTCATCAGTAGGGGACTGGCTTTTAGATGGGAAAGCAGTTTCAACTTCTTGTGGGACCGGTTTCTCTTTATTAGACCGAAAAGAGCTCTCGTCCAGAACACTGTTGCTTTGACATGGAGAAGAAACATTTGCAGTTGCAGCATGCTTACTTTCTATTGCTTTTGGTGAAAACTCTTGAATGGTCTCTTTATCCTTTTCAGTTTCAGGTGGAATAACAGCTTCATTTTCAGATTCTTTAACATCATTATCTTTTCCAATTGTCTTAGTGTTTTGCTCCTGTCAAGTGAACAACATCAGCACAAACAGAATGCGTTAGAGTAAACATTACACACCAATCAACATGTTCTAACCTCATCATCTAGCACATCAATTTTCTTCAAAATTTTACATTTTTCTTTTCTCATAATCATTGTCTTTTCATCTCCATCCACATATGAGACCTAAATAACTCTAGACTTGTCACAACCTCCTAAACGAAAGGTATAACAAAAGATTATTTTTAATATAACAAACAGTCTAACAACCTTATGCATTTTCCTATCTGCAGAATCAAATTCAGCAACAACACCTTCATGATACCTACAAACAAGACAGCATAAATGTAAGCATTCTGTATGCACAGAATCATCTTCATTTACAAAAATAATATAAGGTTCTGATTAATGATTAAATCTTGAGCCCCGTTTGCGGTGCGGGCATATAATGAGTATATGTGTGGGCCCTAGAGGGGGACAAAAGTAAGATTGCACTAATTTTAATGTTATTTTACTAATTTCGTGAAAATAACGTTAAAAACGGTGGATGGTTGGTTAATCATGCATCATGTGGCTCGTTGATAGCCAAAAGACAAAGGGGATACATGCACCAATCAGGCTTGTCCCGGTTATGTGCCTTATGTCAAAGGCTTGATTCAAAATCGAGCCGAGGGTCTCACTGGAAGCAGCCTCTCTAGTCCTGCGAGGTAGAGGTAAGGCTGTCTACGTCTTAACCTCCTCGTACCCTACATTATCTTTCCTATATTGGTGGATTATCTGATGCAAAGCACTTACATTTCATCTGCATGCGACCAAACTTTGACTTTTGTATCAGCCATGCTTTCATCATATTTTATAGTATCAGACACCTGAACAAATACAAAACTTCATGTCACAAACTTTTAGAAAATGATGCAAACAGTATATTAGACTAAATTTATAACAATGTTTACTTCATCTTTACTTATGAAACGCTTGCATTGTGCACTAGTCATAGCTGATTTTGGTGCCAACTTTAAAGAAACATCCATCTTATCAAGAACAGGGAAGACTTTATAGACGGAATCAGGGGGATGCCCCAAACCCTAGCACTAAGCCAAACCTTACACCCAACATATACAGAGTACACACACGCAAAAGAAAAATACTCCGAATTTCAAGAAATCTTAGATGTTGCGGGTAAGTTAAAAAAAAAAAAAAAAAAAAAAGAGGGGCACTTCACTGTTTTATTTTTTTTAACGGCTAACAAATCAAACCTAATTTTCGGGCCTTCAGGGTACCCTTTTGACAAATTCAAGTACTCCAAGAGTACTTGAGTTAAACACCAATTTTGGAAAAAACCCGGTAACCCACCCGTCCGTAGGCATGACGATGAAATTACTGGTAAACTCGTCAGGCTCAAGTATCGAACCCAGAAGCCTCCAGGTCTTCTATCATTTCCCACCAATGTCCCTATTACATAATACGTATATATACTTTTTTCAATTTATATTTTAAGATACATTATTGTTCATAAACCTAATCATAGTTATAATTCATGAACCTAATCCAGCCTGATGTTAGAAAGTCATTGTAAGGTTTTTTTTTTTATAATAAAGTGACTTGTTTAAACTCGACTCACTTTAAGTTTTAGTGTCCCGACCCCTAAGAGGTCATGAGTAAATGACCGAGGAAGATTTCTTTGATTTATTTTCGCTTTTGTATCTCTAAATAATAGAATAATATATTTATAGAAGTTCCAGTTATATTAATTAGGTGTCAGTTGGTCCGTGCTTTGCCGCGGCGCGGCTGTTGTGCATACATGTTAATAGTAAGTAGTACTATGTAACGGGTTTTGTTGGTTGGGTTGATAGGTTTTCTTCAACGCCAAACTTTTATTTGGGCCGGTCAAAGTGATCTTTAATTGATTGTAAGTGGCCTTATGTGTGTAGACTATATTGTTTAATTTGTAACCTTAGTTTGAAAAGTAAGAAATATGAATCCGTTTGTATTTCACTTTTTCGCAAGAAGGTGTCATAATACGTGGACCAATAAAAACATAATACGTAGACCTAACGTGCACTTGTTATTTTCAAACGTACACCCCCTGTAGCTCGGCTCGTTCGAACTTTTTACCGAGCCAATTCCGAGTAGCTCTACAACCGCTAAGTGTCGTTTACACCCCTAACCTAAACATTTAGTTAGGAATTTTTTTTAAACCCTCTCTTTCCTGATAGATTTGTAGCCTTATTGTTAGCTTTTATGTTTCCTCCTCCTTTTTGCCTTGACACGTGCCATTTCAGTCAAACTTTTATAGCTTGTATGCTTACTATGATAGGCAGCAAATCCAGCAATTTCAGCGCATGTTAGTAAATAAATTTGTGCAACTTAGAATGTGTACAATGTAGAAGTGTGGCACAATCAATATAATTTTAGTGAAATTTTTTTCTAAATATTGCTTCTTAATAGTGCTTCTTTAACATGGATTGGAAAAAAATACAATTAAAATAATGAAACAATTAGCGCTCAGTTGTTTTGAAGCGATTTAAGCATAAAAAAAAAGTTCTTGCGCAAATTAGATACATCATATTATCATTTTGTCTTTTATTATGGTCCAATGACTTACAGGCACGTGGAAGTGCATGTTCGCAGTCGGTTACTGTTCAACTGTCTCTTCTTTAATACATAAGAGAATATGACAATTTGTTGTATTTGCTTGTTTAATGTGTTTGCATATCTATAATAGGTCTGAAATAATAACAATTTTAATCAGATAAATCAAAATTTTCACTTTGAAAACCTTATTTGTAATCATGACACAGGACTATCAAATCAAAATCCTCATTAATCCAACTAGCTTTTATTTGAACGCACATAACATATCATCTCATATCATATCATACTACATTATATCCAAACTAAGTACAATAAAATTACAAAAACTATTGCATTGAGATCAGATGTCTATATACACATGATGATCTCCAAATCATCAAATTCAAAGCTTTACTAGCCCATGGTGTAGGAAGGGGTTGGCAAATTGATAACTGTACTCTTGATTTTAGTCATCATGTTGATACTATTGGTCACTCCTTGTGAACCTATTCCACTATCTTTCAAACCCTATTGAAAAACATATTAGTTTCATTAGAAATTAAGTCCAGACCAAAAAAAGTTAACAAATTAACATAAGTACATAAAAATGTGTAAAGATTATGAACCTGGAATGGGAAATGGTCAGGTCCTCGAGCCGGTGCTGAGTTTATTTGTACGGTACCAGTTTCCATTGCATCACTTATCAAGATTGCTTTGTTGATGTCTTTGGTAAATATGCAACCCTGAGAAAACCAACAATAAAAGATTAAAAGATTGCATCTGACGTCAAAGTCAAACTCTTACTTCAAAAACATTAAATTAGGTAAGCATATTATTAGAAATTTCAGATTAGAAGTTTCAAGATTAAAGCATACATTACAAACTCTAATATAGTTGTCAATCTTTCTGGAAGAACAACAATATCACACAAAAGAGGAAACAAAAAAGTCACTTATTTTGACTTTTAAAGTCAAAGTTGATGTTACCTGCAGCCCAAAGTTGCTTGCATTACAATGGTTAATCCCTTCTTCAACACTAGAAATCCTTATAACAGGTAAAACGGGTCCAAACGGTTCTTCCCATGCTATTCTCATATCCGGCTTAACATTATCAATCAAAAGTGGCCATATAAGATTGTCTTTTCTCTTGTACTCTTGACAAAATGTTGCTCCTTTTTTCTTGGCATCCATGACTAATCCTTCTATGAAATTTGCAGATGATTCTGTAACTACGGGAGTGATGTCACAGTTGTTTTCAGGTGGGCCCACGGTTAGTTTCCCGAGCTTTTCGTTAACTTTTGTCACAAGAGAATCCGCTATGGATTGCATTACCAACACGACTTTAACTGCCGTGCATCGTTGACCACTGATACAGATAAAGCAATCCCAAGTGATTTAGACTAGTTGACTGAATCATGTGTCTTGCAATTTTGACACGTCACGTAAATCATGAACCCTGAATAATAAAAACAGCCTAAAGAATAAATACATAAAAAAAAGATGGTGTCACCTGTAAGAAAAGCCTCCTTTAACGATGCTAGATGAAGCCAAATCTAAATCTGCATCCTCAAGTATAATGCAAGCATCTTTTCCACCCAATTCCATTTGTAACGGAATCATACCCGCCTTTTTTGAGATTGCAATACCAGTGTCTCCACCCGTGAAACTGCGTAACAGCAGCAAGGATGACCCGAAAGGTTTAACTTTGATGCTTTTGTTATTAAGATTAAGATTAGTAGATAATAATGATAATGAGATAATCACCTTATGCAGTTAACTCCAGGATGCATTGTGAGAAAGTCACCGATTTCAGAACCTTTTCCAGTTACACAACTGATTACGCCTTTTGGAAATCCAGCTAAGTGAAAGCAATGTATCATATGGAGTGCAGACACCGCGCCCTGAGCAGATTAAGAATAAGCAATGTATCATATGGAATGCAGACACCAATTTCATAACCTTTTCCAGTTTGGATAAGTTATAACAAATCAAACATATAATCATACTTGGTAAAGTCCTACTCATAGCAGAGCTATTGGTAAAAGTCTAGGGAGGCCGGGATGAGCGCAAGCCTTTCCTCTATCCTAGTTTGGATCAGTTTTTAGCAAACCAATGAGAAAAAAAACAGTATTTCCTGAAATATGATCAATAAGACGACGCATGGTAAACAGGAGCCTGTTCTAACCCGTTACTCAACCCACCTACCCATTTTGCCACCTCTAGTCATTCATTTCTACTAAACTAAAAACGTACGGCATATTACATACCTGTGTTGGAGGCTTAAGTACAAGAGAATTGCCTGCAATGAGTGCAGGAGCAATCTTTGAGACAGACAAATTGACTGGATAATTGAACGGTGGGATCGCTAAAACCACACCCAACGGAATCTGCAATAATTAAACACACAATGTACGTCATCTAAGTATTTATCATTTTGTCCATATTAGGTAATAGAAATAACGTTTTTTGTACATTAAATATAATGTGGTAATTTACCTTAGATGTTAGACAATATTTCGTCCGTTCATTTCCCGGGAAACTATCTGACACCAAAAATTTCCCTTCTCCAAGGACTCTCACACCTTCCTCGGCACAATATGACACCAAATCTCCCGACCTCACAACCTTCAAAATAATATAATTATAAGTTGCACTCTGTGAAATGAGAGATGTGTACAAAATAAAATATTAAATATTGTAACAAATGTTAGAGAAACCATTAACTCACCAATCCCAGTGTAAACGAATTCGGTAAATTGAACGCTTCACCAAACAAAATAAGCAAGAGATTACATAAAACAAATTAAATAATTTCTAATCAAAATAAACTTACTTCAGTAGCAGCGTCTTTAGCGGCTTTTGCTATCTCCTTAACAAGACAGTCAGCTATGGGCTTCTTGTGATCTTTAAGAATAGCTGCAGCTTTGTGCAACAATTCAGCTCTTTTCCATAAAGGCGTTTTAGCCCATAATTTTTGTGCAGATTTTGCTGATTCCATCACCTTGTTTACTTCTTCTTGTGTGCATGCTTCATGACAATAACAATAAGTTCAAATCCCTAAACGATGGATTGAATTTCTTGACTTTACATAAAAAAAAATGTTCACTTAATTGTTTACTAGTTGAAGAGTGATTATTTGATTATTATAACTTGATCTTTGACTAATCACCTTTTGCCAATTTATCAGTTTGTTGTTAAGGTGTTTTAATTTTCAAGATTCTTCAAGCAATTGAACACCATAATACCATATAAATGATTTGCATTATTTTAAATTTCAATCAACAGAAACAGATGAGATTTGGATTCAGTGGGTTCATATGGACTAACAACTTCTTTTACTTACTACTTGATTTACAGTAATAGTAAGCAGGACTTGAGAAGTCTCGTTTTACGCCAGACTTCTTTAGCGGTATTTGAGTAACGATTGAAGGCATGTAAAATGAGGTGTGAAGCACTACTGGACGGCACATGGCAAAAAAAAAACGCTCATTTCACATGCTTACCGCTACACATGGTCTTAAGTCTCTAAGATTTGTGACGTTTCAACTTAAACATTGTGATGGACCCACCTAAAGCAGCACCAAAATACAGTGACTTTCTAGTTGCTATCGTTCCTTGATTTATTTAACTAAAAAAAACAAAAGTCATCAAAACATCTTGATCAATGAAAACCAGGAATCCCATGTATGATCAATTTAGTAAAACAGGAATACCTTGGACTTTGAATTGCATGTTTCTGGTAGTGGGGTTGATGATGGGCACATATTTTCCAGAGGCTGAAACCTTCCATTCACCTTCTGAATAATATTTGAAAGTGTCTCCTTCTATTATGTCTTCAAAAACTCCTTTTTCTCCCATTATTATTAAGTAACTGTAACTGTAACTGTGGTCTGTGTTATAAATTTTATTTTAATAATGATGTGAGAATAATTTATTTAAAGGGATGTGGAGGGTGGTTTCTGTGGGTTGTCATAATCAATGGGACGTCATAGTTTGGCAAATCTCAACAAGTGTACGTCTATATTTGGACCTTTGACTGTTATAAAATGAATATTCTATAGGCATCTTGTTTTGTATGATCAACACCTAGAAGCTACTCTCAAATATTTTATTGCACTAATATTTTAGTGTTTTTGCTAATGCATGACGTTAACCAGCGAACATAGTTTTTTGATGTGGTATTAGGTGGACCTTGTTTCAAAGCAAACAAAAGGTAACACAATAAAGAAAAGAACAAGTTGGTTAGTAAAACTTTTAACACTACTTAGTTGATTAATTTACTGACTTTATAACTCATTTGGGAATAGGATTTTAATAATATCAAAGTGTGAGTTATTAGCCGATAATGATTCGTACTAGTGATGAATCAATCCTAGCTTTTACTTTTATTTTTCAATACTAATAGGTGACCTGCGCTTCGTGGCGGGGCTAACCAACTCTTTGAGGTCATGTAGTGTTAGTAAGCACCTAAAATGCGGTAGGCATAACCATACAAACATATACCTTTAAAGGAGAACATAACTCCTTATAAGCAAATGACCACCCTCACTATCATGGCACGTTTTAAATACATGAGTTGCGGCAAAGTGGGCAATATCATGGTATGAGTTACCTTGGCTCAAAATGCTTAAAATCATGTATATTACATACCCTAAAATTTTCATAAAAAAAACCCAAGAAGTTAGAGTTTCCAGAGTTTTCACTATAACAAGGGTTTCTAATATAACCTTATGCTATATATATAATACACACTACTAACTACTTACCTCACATTTGGATTAAATGGGCCTTTACCACTTTCAGAAAACAAAATAATCTTAATGGGCTTTTATTGTTTCGATCAAAATAATCTACATACGGCTCTACGCCTCTATCTTTCTCTATATTCACTCAAATGGGCTTTTTCTAATTTTAATGGGCTTTTATTGTTTCGATCAAAATAATCTTCCTAAATCCCAAGCCCAACGTCGTACGAGTGGCCAGTGCAGTGGGTGCGCAATAGCAATATGCAAAAGCTACGGATCATATGACTCAAAATAAGCGTGGATCACGAGCGACTGACTGAGCAATTTATAATAGGGACAAACCCTTGGTCTATTTTTCAGAAAAAAAAAATAACTTTTAACATACTAGATTTTATTGCATAAACAAACGAAAATTGAGCTCTTGGGTTAACTTTTGAATTTTAGCTTGATGACAAGAGTTTAAGCATCAAAGCGAAAACCATGTCGTTTACACCTACACAATAATTTAATCCGTTTCTAACATGTACTTTTTCAATATGGTAACTAAAGTTTCTTAAAAAATTTTACTACGGATAGTCCTCCTGCAATTCTACCATTATATCATATAACAATTTACTTTTCTATTATGCATATACCAGTAAGTATACAATAACAAATCATGGTAATACGTCCATTTCTTGACATTTATAATACAAGTTGATAGAAAAAAGGTTGGCTCTAGAGGGTCAAGTTGCCACGATAATTGTCATATCGTAGGCATTGATCATGAAAACAACATCAAGGGTAGCTATCGTTTTATTCGTTTTGTTTATTAATTGATCTTAAAACAGAAAATGACTTTTATCCAAGTATTTATGATGGCATTAGATATTGCCAGCATCATATGGATATTAAGTTACGTGAGTGACAAGATATGTGTAAAACATATAGCTTTATAATTCAAAATTAATATTACTTCACTATGAATCACAGAGGTTTGGTTCTAGAACTTGACCAGACCAACTCACAATGTAGCTTTTTGTTTCTATGGCTATCTATCATGCGGACTCTCTCCGCATCCTAGCATCTTTCATTAAAATCGACTCATTCAGACTTTTTACTCATTTAACATTAAAATGGAGATTCTTTTTCTGAAGTAGTGTTGATGGAAAAACTATTTACCAAAATAGTGTTCTTTATTTTATTAGAATTTATCCTCCATTTTATAACCTACACATTAAGCATCATTTCATTTTTCGGTTCAAACAAATGATTATCTTTTTTCATTATCATTAAACCTTTTTTAATTGTTTTATTCGATCAATCCATTTGTTTTTTATCTTTTTTTTTTTCTTCAGCCAATTTATTATATAGTTTTTTTAATTAGTTTATTATTGTTATTTTATTCAACCCAAACCAAATGCTTCTATTTTTTTCAATCAACCCGCATCATATCAAATACAAACTACAAGAATCACAAATTCTAGTTCTTGACTTATTGTGCATTCTAGTACCGTTCACTCAAATCAACTCATTCAGACTTTTCAACTATTTAACATTAAAATAAGTCTAGTAATTAAGATCGATCGGGTTCAAATAATGAGTTAATACTGATTCAAGTGTGAAGTATTTATGTTGAGCTCGACTTTTTTTCATCCCTATTGGTGGTCTATCAGTCTATGCACAAATTGATATTACAAAAATATTTTTATTAGTAGATACTTTTCCACTGAAATTTTTATTTAAGACAATTTTGATGCACAAAGCGACTAAAGGAGGGAGGGGCGCTACATTAAAAAAAATTCAACTTCACCTATTTTCATCAATTTTATACTGTCACATCACTTTACTGATTCACTTTAAACAACCATAGTTTCGGATGCAAAACTTCACAGATTCTTTTGTTTATTTTCACTTAAATTTAATAAACAAAATGAATTTATTTTATCATAGCGGTAACATTACAGTTGCCAACGGTTAGAATTTTAAACCCCAATTTTTTACCCTATAAAACCTCATAATTATAATACCGAAACCAAAATCATCTTGTAATCATCTCATAAAGATGGCATTTTGGAATGAAGAGGAGGTGATCACGTCAGTAACGTTGTACAAAGATGACAAAAACCACAATCGCCGCCGTTCAGGGAGGAATTCGTTTTGGAATAACGTATTGGTGGAATTCAACCGACTAGTCGATACAAATGACCGCACATTGATTTGGTCGCATATCAGTGGGCGGATCTCAACTAGGGATGAGCAAATGGTACCGGGTACAGGTACCGAATCAATTTCGGTACCACTACCGTACCCACATTTTTCTTTCTTCGGTACGGTACCGGTATTTATCGAATTTTACATTCAAATACTGGTACCCGTACTGAACCAGTTGTTTTTCGGTACCGGTACCCATTTTTTGAGGAATTTCGTTACCGGTTTTTTGGTACCGGACTGGTACCATGCTCATCCCTAATCTCAACATCAGGGTGTGACTGATGAAACACCCTCTTTGCAACCACGATGGCGGAGCATCCTGATCTTGCCGAGGATATTACAATCCAACTCACACGAGCCAACTGTGCGACTTCGTATGGCAGCAGTGTCAAACATGTTTCGGCATGACAATTGTTGCATTAGGTTAAAATAATGTAGTTTAGTATTTTTAATTTGTATAATATTAATTAATATTTAATTTCTAGTTTAATTATTTAAATTTTAATTGAAATTAATACATAGCTAAAATTAAAAGTAATTCATAACTAAAATTAAAATTTATGCATAGCTGCAATTAAAAATAAAACATAACTAATATAACGCACGATTACATAAAATCAATAACCAAAGAGGGAATCGGGCGATGAGCAGTCACAATCACTTTCACGTCCGTCCAACCTCTCTTATCGATATCCCTCACTTTCGAGTGTCCGACAAAACATTTCCTCATCTGAATCCGAATATTTTATGTATTCGGCCCCAGGATCAATTTCATAAACTTCAGCTCAACTTGGAATATTTGTGATTGTAGGAGTGTTACACATTGACACTGTAACAATGTCTCCAAACCTTATTGCACCTAGCTTTAATAGAGTCATTGTGTAATCATATACGTAATGCAATTCTTCCATAGACGAATCTCTAGGAAGTTGTGGCTCATAAATTTCAAATGTAGGAGGGTTTGACGTTAGTAGGTTTGTAGCCGGTGGGTTTGAAGTCGCCGGGTTCGTTGTCGTTGGGTTTGTTAGTTAACGGTTATCGACGACGATATGTCACCACCCACCCATTTGATAAAATGTGGAGATATTTAATTAAATGGTAAGAAATTGATGCTGTGGGGGTTGAATGGTTTACATGTAGAGTGAATTGGGTAAAATATTTTTTTTTAGAAAGTAACCGCTGAATAGTGGGAAGGGGGATTTAAATTTTCAACCGTTAAAAGAACCGATGCCTACAACCAACTTTTACATCATGGGACCCCTATCAGTGCCTACAACGGCCGTGTTACCATGTAGGTACTGGGTTACCAGTGGTCAACACGGATGACACCCCGTCCTCCCTAACAAAACCAGAGTTCAGTTTCATTTTTTGTTTATTATATTATAGTTGCGTGTGAAAATCCAAAAAAAAAAGGAGTGGCGCTTAACAATTGATATCTTTTTCCAATTTGAACCCGAATTCATTTTGATTCAAATGAAATTGATATTTTTTTTTCCCTCAAAATGTCATATTCGACCAGAACATGATATAACGTGAGAAGTTACTTGACATGTGTGTATTGCCCGGCTTACCCATAAATCTAATGAAACACAAGATACAATGATTCTCCTACTTCTAGTTTTACGCCAATGAATTTACATGTATTCGTAGCCTCATGACCTTTCAACGTGGAGGTCATGGGTTGGAGTCTTACCTGAAGCAAAATAATCTAGGTTGAGCCAGAGGTTTTACCACAATGTGCCTTTGGGCGGTAGATTTCCTATGCAATGGTGGCGGGCTAGGTTACCAGCGCCGTTTGTGTTTTCGGGCGTAACCTTTTGCCATTGGGTTTACCTAGGTGATTGCTTTCATTGGCTGTTAAAAGAAAGGTTATTAGTTTTACATCGATTATCCAAACACGTGTTTTATATGTATTGTCTTTCTTACAATGTACCCATTTGATGGAGCCCACGAACATGGTTCTCCACAGAACATATGCAACTATAATAATTTCTGACAAAGCAAAGGTACTATATACGCGAGCGAAAAAGGAATTGAGTTTTACAAGTATAAAGTTACTATGTATTGTTTGTAAACTTTGTATCTTTTGTATCTTTCCAAAGCACTTATCATCCTAGTTTTATAATCCATGCGATTATTTTATTACAATATTAAGCGATGTTTAAACTTGATCATTAGCATAAAACATTCAAATTCAAAGATGTACGTCTCTCTATCAAGCCCGGTTAACTGCCCTTACAAATACGAAAGAGAGAGCGGTTTTCCAATGCATCTTACCTATAAATAGGGGCTGCAAATAAAATCTGAATCCTGAATCAAACCCCAAATATCCGAAGATTCATATATCCGAAATTGTCGGATTCAAATTTGGATATGGTTTTTAGAAATTTTGGATATCCGAATTATCCGAAATAGTTTTCTTAAAATTATTACATAATAAAATTAATTCGTAATTTCATATTTTCATATATTTTTGTAAAAAGTTTTGGATATTTCGGATATAACTTTTAATAAATATTATTAAATATATTTTTTAAACTATTAAAGAATACATAGTTATTGAAATTCAGAAATCCGAACTTTTGAATTCAGATATTGAATCGACAATCTGAAATTTTTAAAAATTAAAAAATCTGGATATCCGAATTTGAACACCCCAACCTATAAACACCAATTATACAAAGTGAAACAACATATATCAACTTAGTCGAAATAAAGTCGAGGATCTTGTAGCCATTTTTTATTTTATAGTTTTTTTTTACATATCAGTTGCAACGTTTATTTTTTACGAGTATCAAAATTAAAATGACAGACAGCTATTTCTGTTTCATTATTACAAGATGGCAAAATTTATTATTTGTAGTCTATAAAATTAACATTATTTTTTATATCATAAAAAGTAATATATGTCGAATTAAATTCCAAACTCTCCGTCTAAACATTGCTATTTACTTGATTGCATTGGCATTGAATAGATTATGGCCATCGTAGTCCTTTTGTTGGAGCCCAAAGCTTAAACGTACTGGTTGGCACATGTGTGGTTCATTACCTACCATTTTACTTCAAATAATTGAATCACACACGGTCCATCTCTGGTCATTATCTCATTTATCATTTTTTTAAATATAGAAATTTATCTAATTGTATTGAATGGCATTTATATACTTCATATATTTTTTTTGTTACAAATATGTTTTTTTCTAGTAGGTTTAAATGAGGTGTCCCTCAATCAAACATTCAACTTTCAGTAGCATTTAAATTTTAAATTTTGGCGAAGGTTAATTAAAGGGGCATCAGTTATTCAGTTTGTTGCAGCTTCTTTACATTTTTTTATAGGAGTAGGTAATGTAATCTTTTTAGAACGACCTAATTTAAAATGACAAAACCTATAGAGTTGAGTTTTTGGAGAAAGATTAACCGGTGGGTTGTGTTGACGTGTCACAAATCACAATGACAAAACCTATAGTGACTTTTTTTTCGCTAAAGGGTTGTTTAGTGTCTCTTAGGGGTATGTTTGACAAAACTAGCTGGTGGCTGCAAACTGTTAACTGGAAGCTGGTAGTAGCTGGAAGCTTTTATATATATATATTGGTGTTTGGCAGAGTAGATGGAGCTTTTAATAAAATGTATAAAATGATCAAAATTGGCATAATTAATAGCTTGTAAGAAAAGTTTTTATTGTATTAGAAAAAATAGAATGGGTATTTGTGTCATTTAATCATTAAAAGCTTGTAGCTAGTAGGAGTTTTTTCTTAAACGCTAGTACTAGTAGCTTTTCACTGTAGAGCTTTTTCTCCAACATAAAAGCTTCCAGCTCCTTCAATCAAACAAGGCTTTTTATTAAGTATGAGCTTTTTGTTAAAAGTTTGAAGCTCCTAAAAGCTCTTAAAAGCTCCTTGCCAAACATACCCTAATGATTCTATTAAGATGGTACCTCTTAATCAATCTTAGTATTAAGTATGTTTGTTTCATTGACACTACACCTCTGAATCAGTCAGTAAGTCTCTAACCTATCGAGTTTCAAAATGATGTTGAGGGAAAATTTTTACCCATTTATCCATTCACCAGTTTTTATAGCTCTCAACCGGCCACTCACACACCATTTCCTCGATTGACCACAACCTCCTCCACCATCAACTACTCAGGCCGAGCCAAGCCAAACCAAGCCAGACCTTTTAATAAATCGGCACTTACTGGCTTAGAGAGTCTTTAGATGCATTGGTTGAGTTTTAGGAGAAAGATTTATTGGTGGATCACGATAAAGAAAAACATGTCAGAGTTAGGGGTATTCAAATCGCCTGTCGCTTGCCGGTTGCTTGAAATTTGCTCTGAAAATGCTCTCGCTCGATTTTTCGCTTGGTTGTAAACGAGCTGATCGGCTCGGTTCGGTTTGGTTTGTAAACAAGCCAAGCACGTGCAAAGATCCGCTCGGCTAGTTTCAGATTAATATAATTTTTATTAATTTATTATATATATATAATTATATATATACACTTTAATTTCAATTATATTTTATATGTTTATACAAACCACTCTATTAAATTTGGCTCAATATATGCATATATACAATTATGTTTATAGTCTAGTTATCTCAATGATAACTTAACACTAAGTTCAATTGTAAACCCTAAGTCGTGAAAAGACATGCTTGATTTCCTATTCTCATTAGTTGTCTGCCATCAATCGTCTCCAGCTATCAAGCTACGCCACAATGCGACAATTGTTCTCTGTAGTAAGCTCACCACCTCATCTGCCTCAACCTGAGCCTCATTCTTGGACAACCGGACCTCAAACTTAGTGTCATCCTCAGACGGTCAAACCTCATTCATCACTAGGCGCGCGAGAGCATTAAAGGAAACATCCCAAATTTATGGTTGTCCGAAAAACTTGCCGCTCGTTGCTCGCTTGAAAAAACGTGTGCTCGAAAAATGCTCGCTCGATTTTCAGCTTGGTTGTAAACGAGTCGATCAGCTCGGTTTTGTTTGTAAATGAAGCCAAGCACGAACAAAGGTCCGCTCGGTTCGACTCGGCTCGTAAACAACCCTTGTTAGAGTGACAAAATCTACACTAATTTTTGTTCTTTACCCATGACCTACAGGTATGGTGCTTGACTCCTTGCACTCACAAATGTCGTGTCAATTCAAATATTTACAATTGCAAAATTATGTGATATTTAAGTGTAAAAAGATTGTTAAAAAAATATGCCTTAACAATAGTTTTAGCAAATAAATTCCGTCGGGGTTATGTTAGTCGAACGAACACATTTACATATATTTTTTTAACACAAAACAACGGGCTTTTTGTTTAATCTAAACATATTTTCATCAGTACGTGTGTTTATTGATCTCAAACATAAAATTTGATTGGTGATTCATTTATTGGATGCCTTATCTCCAAGGCAAAAGTCACATGCCAATTTTGCCTATAGGTAGTCACGAGCTAAAAACAGGACTGAACCAGGTTAGACTCGATTAGAGTGATGGGATTTAGTAAAATGATAATGAAGACTAGACCAGTAATGGTCGGTTGTAACTAGCCTGGTATATTAACATGGAGGAATTCAGCCATTCAAAAAATAATTACCAAAAATCATCAAATTTTATTGTTATTTTTCTGTTAACGTTTTTCTAGTAATGTTTCATTCTAACAATTTCATTATACGAAAATGAACTTTCCTTTTAGGTTATGTATATGATATTTTTATTTAATAGCTTTTTACGCTATGAAAAGTGAACTTATTTTTAGATGATCTAAAAATATAACGATGATGATGATTATGTATGTAATTTATTACATTTAGTTTGTTATAATTGTTAAAAACATAAAATTATATAAGGAAAAGTATGCACTAGAAAATCTGAATGAGTATTTTTAACAAACTAATTGAGTATGCCAAATACTAGAAGTTAATTGCCCGTCAAGTAGCCAACACGTACCTGACTAGCCAGCTAGGTATGAGAAACAATTTTAAAAATATCTGTGAGACTTTGATTGCTAATACTCATCACACTGTCATAGATTGTGGTCGCTCAAAACATGCTTATCGTGAAGTTCTCATCTTATCTACAACCAATACGTCAAATTAGTTGGTGGTTTTGGAGGCAGAGAATTTCTTATGGCCCAATTCTCTTCTACGGACATAACATAATAAATGAGATTTGTCTTTAATATCACAATAACGCTAGATTCTGCATCAAATATTTTAATCACTAAACGGGTAAGAGTAAATTGTTTGGTTGGCATGAAACAAATCGGGACTCAACAATGTTGTTACAAAGCAATGCCAATAGCCATAGAACAAGTATAGGACCCAATTCACGTGCCTTGTCATTCATAAAATTAATTACTGTGTATAGGACCCATCTTGTAGTTTTTGCAGGTTACTTTCAATATATTTGTAAAAAGATATAGATCTAATCTAAAAATATCAACACAACAGAATAATCAACAAGAATAATAAAGAACACAACCAAATAGCGACAAAAACGGTACAAAACTTTATTGATTATCCACCCACCAGAAAAACACCCCCCAAATCCCTGTAAACTCACAATAATGATATTTACTATATTGAACAGAATAATCTGTCAATGATCATCAGCTGATTATTATCAGCTGATGATACAAAGTACAAAGACAAAAGATAAAGAGATTACAGAGATTACAGAGGAACAAATGAGAACAACGATACAGATACAAACCCTAGATCGCCAACGACTAAAGAAAGAATAATATGTGTGTTATTCTGATGAGAAACCCTAATAGGGTCTTTTTATACCAGCTCCTCAAAGAGTTACACATCCAACACTTGAACTTTCATAACTCGTACACAATAGTCCTCAAGGTCTCTCAATATTGCTCCGTGTAACCTTGTACTTATTAAACCTACACAATATTTCTAGAAACCACACATTAAAGATTATGTAACAATGTGAAACATATCAAACAACCTTTATCGTGTGATATTTCAACATCCCCCCTTTGTTTGATTGTTGAACATGTCAAACAATTTCAATTTTTCACAAAACAACCCATGCTGATTAACATTTAATCCCTTTGTAAATATATCAGCCACTTGAGAATCAGAATCAACTTTTATAGTTTCAACAAATCCATTTGCCACTTTTTCTCTTAAAAAATGTAAATCTATTTCAAAATGTTTACATTTCTCATGAAAACACTGGATTTGCTGCTATGGAAATTGCAGCCTTACTGTCTGAAAACAGTTTAACAGGAAGTTCACATTCAACATTCAATTCTTTTTAATAAATTTACAATCCAGACCAACTCACATGTGGCAGAACACATGGCACGATATTCTGCCTCAGCAATTGACCTAGAAACGGTGCTTTGTTTTTTACTCTTCCAGGCAATTAAACAATCTCCTAAGAAAACACAGTAACCAGTTACTGATTTCCTTGTGTCCAGGCATTTAGCCCAGTCTGAATCAGCAAAGGCACATATAGAAAAGTTATCACCTTTTTTATAAAAAACAACCTTACCCTGGTGATTCTTTAGATACCTAAGTAATCTGAGTGCTATTTCATTATGTAAAGCAGTCGGCTTATGCATATACTGGCTTAAGAATTGAACACATAACTTATAATCTGGCCTAGTAATAGACAGATATATTAACTTCCCAATCAGTTTTTGATAACCAGTGATGTTATCAAGTAACTAGAACCTTTTGATGTTTTATTTGTAACTATAAAACTTTGTTCTATGGAGTTTTGATTGGTTTACAACCAAGATAGCCAAACTCATTTAAGAGTTCTAAACAATACTTTCGTTGTGATAAACAAATATTTTTACCACTAAATAACACCTCAATACCAAGAAAGTATTTTAGAATTCCTAAATCTTTAATCTGAAAATTTTTACTTAAGAAAGATTTAATCTCATTATTTCAGATATACTATCACCAGTAACTATTATATCATCTACATATACAAGAAGCACAATAAATGACTTGTTATTAGATCTAATGAACATTGAATGATCACAGCCACTTTTGAATGAATCCAATACTGATAAGAACATCTGTTAGTTTCTCATTCCACTTCCTTGGAGCTTGTTTAAGTCCATATAGGACTTTAACAAGTTTATATACTTTACTGTCATTTTCAGTAAAATACCCCTCTGGAAGTGTCCATGTAAACATCTTCAGTAATTGACCCATAAAGAAATGCATTGTTAATATCTAGCTGATAAAGAGTCCAACCTCTATCAACAGCCAGACTTATAACTGTTCTAACAGTTATCATCTTAACTACTGGAGAGAAGGTCTCTCCAAAATCAATCCCTTCTCTCTGATTATAGCCTTTGGCTACAAGCCTGGCTTTATATCTCTCAACCTCCCCACTAGCCTTATATTTTGATCTTAAAGACCCATTTACAGCCTATGGGTTTTCTACCAGCAGGTAAATCAACAATTTCCCAAGTTTTATTTCTATTAAGGGCTTCCATTTCAGCATTCATTGCCTCAATCCACCTAGGATCATTGGCACCTCTTTATAGGAACTTGGTTCAATAGTTTTATTTAAAACAGAGACTAAAGACATATTATCAACAGATAAATGAGAGTAATTAACTACTTTTTCTACCCCATACTTAACCTTCCCTTCAACTATAAACTCATCAAATCTTTTTGGAAAGTTACTAGTTCTAGAACTTTTTCTAATACTACCTCAGGTGGGTTGGTCCTCATCATGTGGGACACTTTGTGGTATCTGCCCCTGCCTAAACCCTTACCTCTACTACCAACTCTGCTGATGTTCAGCCCTTAGATCAACTCCAGATTGACCTAATTGAGTTGACTGATCAACAGATCCTACCCTGGCAGCTGTGGAAGTGGTAGGCTGCTGACACTCACTAGTACTGCCCATGAGAACCACTGTTATCCCCCCCTTTCTCATTGGGAGTATGGTTTTTGCTCAAATTAAAAAACTTTCAGTTGACTGTTCTTCAAACAGTCAAAAAAATTAGATTTGTTACTCCATTTTGTTCAAAAACATGCTTATTTTAAAAGACTCAGACTTAAAAGGAAACACATCTTCATAAAACTTGACATCTCGAGAATAGAAGTCTTGATTCTCATCAAGACTCCACAGTTTATAACCCTTTTTTTACATTAGAGTAACCTATTAACACACACTTATCAGCTCTACTAGATAGTTTTATCACTATTATCTAAGACAGTATTGAAGCACAAACAACCAAATGTTTTTAAATGAGCTAGAGGGGGTTTAAAACCAAACATTACTTCAAATGGACTTTTTCCTAATAGCACAGAAGAGGGTAACCTGTTTATCAAATACACACAGCAGTTAATAAACTATCTGCCCAAAATTTTAGAGGTAAACCACCCTGAAACATCAGGCTCTGGCCATGTTCATCAAATGTCTATGTTTCCTTTCTACTACCCCCCCAATTTGTTGTGGGGTATAGGACAAGATGTTTGATGAATGATTCCCTTTTCATTACAAAACAGTTTCATTTGGTTATTTATAAATTCTGTACCATTGTCACTTCTAAACATTTTTATCCTTTCTTGAACTGTGTTTGTACTATTTCATAAAAATATTTTATGTTTTTCAAAAACTTCAAACTTTCCTTTTAACAAATAGCACCAAACAGCCCTAGAATAAGCATCCACAACAGTAAGAAAATATTTATAACCTTCTCTACTAGTTATTTTATAAGGACCCCAAACATCTAAGTGAATTAAATCACCTACTTTCTTTACTTTTATGTTCACTTAAAGGAAATGGGACTCTGACTTGTTTAGCCTTATGACAAATCTCACAGGGCTCATTTTCAAAAGAAACAATTTCAAGAGAATGTTTTAAAATGGCCAAAACCTGATCAGAAGGGTGGCCTAACCTACTATGCCACAAATTTCTTTTATTAACACTATTAAAA